>ML778175.1:1475011-1493453 GCA_009831015.1 Picea engelmannii | reverse complement strand
TGAGCATAGCCTCCAAACAGCTCCAACACTGAAATGGCCCTAGTGGCCCTGAAAGCTTCCCTGAAGCAAAAACACCTGAAAATGGCCTCCAATGGCTCTGAAACCTGCTCCAATGGCTCCAGAAGGTCGAAGAGACCCAAAATTGACCAAAATTTCGTCAAGAATGGTTTTCCCTAGCTCCAGTTAGGCCAAAAACCAACTTCTCCTTCTTTTCCTCAACAAACTCCACTAAAATTGGAGTAGTTTGGCTAAAAATAGTAAAATTGCCAAAGAACGCAGACTCCGTCCCAAAAAACGCGCCAAACGGTTTGTACCAAATCCATGCGTGCATAAATAGGATTGTAACACGGTTATATGTTACACAATGGAACCGGGGTATTAAACCAAACCGCGCGCTATGTGTTTGAAAACGCGTCCTGGTTACCCTCGCACGGTCACATGCCAACTTGTAATAGAACCGTGGCATAAAATGTTAACGGTAATTGTTTATTACAAATGAAACCGTGTTTTAAAACACAAAGGACCCCGCGTGAATCGTTTTAAAAATGCGGTCATGTGAATGCAATAGAACCGGGGTCGGGGCTAGCCCTGGCCCGACCCCCCACCATTACAAAACATATCAATTTCAAATGCATTGTTATCCCTATTCATTCCAAGCAACAGTATGTGATATGATGGCTAGCGTAGATCGGTGGAGGTATTGCATAGCCCGGAGGTCAGGGGGTCGAACCCCGCGGCCCCCAAAATATTTTTTAATAAACGGACCATAGACCAAATTGTCAAAATTGGGGTGCCACGTGGCAGCCCCTCATTGGGCCACGTGGCACCCTATTATTTGCCCAGGAAAAAGCCACGTGTCTAAACCTGATTCGTCCACATCGACCAATGGAAATGCGCCAACGTCACCTGCCACGCGTCTCGCTGACGTCACCCTGGTGCCACGTGTCACCCATCCAGTGGTGACACGTGTCACTCAAAAATTGGTCAAATGTATGCCGAAAATGCCGAAAGTGCATGACACGTGGCACGCTCTGGTGCCACCACGTGTCCTGTACGGATGGCCATGTAGGCTTGTACGGATGTCCAGTCAGCAGTATGGCCTCTGCCATTTCAGCAGTACGGCCTGCCCAGTCAGCACATTTTTTTACCTGTTTGGCTCGGCGAACAGACCTCAATAACTTCTCCATACGGATTCCGTTTGCGAAAGTAAATATACCTCCGGAATCAGGAGAACGAGACAGACGCAATGACACCATTTTCATCGCATTCCGAGAACTTTGAAAAATGAGCATTTTTTAGACCCCTGGTCCAGATTCTGATCAGCCCCCTTATTATGTTCCATGCAGATCATGATTTTACTTATATCACTACACGCATAGACGAGAGTAAAGAATAACTTCAGTCATACTATAAGCTTACAAAAGGGGACCTAGAATATATAACTAAGGAATGGCTTGCGTAGCTCCTTATCCCTATTGACCGTGTAAAATTATCCGATCCTAAAATAATCAGAAGATCATAGGCCACTCGCGAAGAACATGACACACCTGGAACTAGTAGAAGGAAAAAGATAGAAGAGGTACATAACCTGAGAAGTGCATTAGAAGAAAATACTTCAAAATCACCTAGAGGAGGAGGTAACGATGAAGTAGATAAATAAGAGAACAATTGGAAATAATATCAACAGAAGCAAGGTGAAGTAACACCACCTAGGGATCCTATTGATGAGGCTGATCCATCTAAGAAAAGAGAGGTTTCCCCCATGAAACCTATTGATTAAGGTTGGTTGTCATTGATGTCAACCCTTGAAGAAAGCCCTGCAGAAAAAAGGTTTTGGTAATGCACCGAATATTGTTTGATTTAAAGATGACTCATTATTTTCTTCTCATGGTTGATAAGAAGTAAATATGGATGAACTCCAAAGTGGTCCCCTTATGGTGAAATCCCTCACGGGAAGATGCTTTGTGAAGTAAGAGAACCCATGATTAATTATGGAATAATGAGATTAAGGACAATGAATTTGTCAGGTAAACTATCCTATATGGATATTTCTTTTCGTTCGATTTTTGGTGGTATGTGGAACGTCACATAACTCCTCACCATTAGAGAGTTATGGCCATGAGAAGTTGGAGACCCCAGGTTTGGGTAATGGACCCAAGTTTGTTTGATGGATAACAGTATGAGTTATGATATATTTTCAGATAATGCTATTCTATATGGATAGTAAATGTCCTTCCATTTCTGGTGGTATGTGTAACGTCACATAACTCCTCACTATTTGAGAGTTATGGCCTTACGAAGTTGGAGGACCCTCATATGTCATCTAGAAGCCCCAAAAGGTCAAAGTAGTCAAAGTGGTTTAAGAAATTTTAAAAGGTAAATAATAAAGTGAAGTAATGAGTGTATTATAATTCAAAGTGAATAAAAAATAAATTATTTCAATAATAAAGTTAATGGAGAAATTAGAAGTGGGTTAACCCTAAAATAAGGAAAGTGGGGCCAAGTGACCTAGAAAATGTTTTTAAGGAAGCTACTTGGAGAGTATAAATAAGAGGTAAGGCTCTCTCATTTTAATAACACTTGAGAATATTGAATATCTATAGGTGTCTGAGGTAACCAAGGATATCTAAGCCTAAATTTGGAGGGAAGGTTAAGAAAAGAAGGCCGAAATGCAAAGAAGGATAAATTATTTTGATGGTGCTTTCTAAGGTATGTTATTTACAGGTCATCTCACCATTTTCGCTATAACTTTTTTTCTATAATGATTCAGAAATTGTAATTTCTATTCCATTGGGAAAAAATATCCAAGTATCTATGGTAAAAAATTTAGCTTGTGGGTCATTGTATTTTTGGAGTTACACTCCGTGGAAAATAGGGTTTGTGGCTAGTCTTGAAACTAGTCAAAAACAAGCGTTTCGGGTAAAAATGTCATAACTTATTCATAACAGATCCAAATTCAATGAAACCAAATGTGTTGGTTAGGTTATAGTCTTTAGTATTTGGTGTAGCAATTTTAGATCAATTCAACAAACATTCCTTGTGGGGCACGCTCTACAAGTTCTCTCTCTAGAATAATCCAGAATTCAGCAAGGTATGTCATTTCTGCTATAACTCCTTTTCTGAGAGGTTCCAAGTAGTGACACCTAGAGGAATTGCATTAAAAAAACACTAAGGAACATTGTGTATCAGTTTCATATCTTTATACATTATAGGTGCAAAGTTATGATTACTTCAAGTCGAGGTTGTTGACTAATCGAAAACTAGGCATGTGAGACTAACGAAAAGTTTGATGAAAATGCTAGTCTCTTGTTGAAGAAGTTAAGGAATGTTTGAAGGAATGTGAACATATACACCGGGTATATTACAGAGCTACAAATAATATTTGGATGATGAAATTGATGACAGATTTTGGTTGAGGTACATGTTGAGAACATGGTTGAGACAAGTAGTTGATGAGTTGGCACATACATGAGGTGTATAGTTGATGATGTTGGTACATATTGATGAGTCATAGTTGATGAGTGGTTGACACATGATTGGTACATACTTGGTACATGGTTGGATGCACTTGTTTATGGTACAGGTTGATTACAGTTTGTTTGGTACAGGTTGGTGCATGGTTGAAGCACTTGTTTATGGTACAGGTTGATTACAGATTGAGGTACAGTTTGATGCATGGTTCAGATTTATAGGTACAATTTTACAGTGGTATATCTCACAGTGACAGGTTGATAGTGGTTCAATCATTCTACTTCTACTTCAGGGTGGCAGGATGGGGCAAGGACAGGTGGTTGTAGCCACGTCGGGTTGTAGTCAGAGAACAAAGGGGTTGTAGCCTCCTTCTAGTTGTAGCCAAAAAATTGGGGAGTTGGAGCTTGCCTCAAGTTGTAGCCTAAGAAACTAAGGGGTTGGAGCCTCCTTCTAGTTGCAGTTGGAAAACAAAGGAAATTGGTGCTTCCAATGAATGTAATTCTTCAAGACATATAAGAACAAACGTTCTATGGTTTTCTCCCGATTTGGGTTTCCACGTAAAACACTGGTGTACTGTGTATGTGCATGTTTGTTCATTTGTTCATTGTTTATTTACTCTACAATTATTGGATGATAATGCTTCATTGATATAACACTTGGATTATATGGTTAAAAAGGATTAAATTGGTCTATTACTGATTCACCCCCACTCTCAGTAATCCAACAATTGGTATTAGAGAAGGTTCCTTAAGAAATTAGTTTAACCACTAAAAGGTAGATCATGGAGAGTACCAAATCATATAAAAATGGAATACCACAGTTTGATGGATACAAGTATGATTTTTGGAGCATAAGGATGAGGACATATATATAGGCACAAGGATTTCAAGTTTGGCAATCAATTGCAAATGGATACATAGCACCAACAGTTCCACCAACAAATGACAAAGCAGTAAAACTCAGTGAGAATAATTCCAAAGACACAAATGAACTTTTGAATGGTCTGAGTGATACAATATTCACCAAAGTTTCACACTATAAATCTGCTAAAGAGATTTGGGACAAGCTTCAAAATATTTATGAAGGATATACAAAAGTAAAAGAAGCAAAGCTTGAGACTTACAGAGGTCAGTTCAAACAACTAAAAATGAAGGAAGATGAAGATATCTCAGCCTGATTCTTATGATTCGATGAAACAATGAATGCAATCATAGGATTGGGAGAATAAGTTGAAGAATCTGTAATTGTTCAAAAGATACTAAGATCTCTTCCTATGAGATTCAACCCTAATATATAAACACTAGAAGAAAGATCACATCTAGAGTCAATAAGCATGGTCGAACTGCATGGAATCTTCATAGCATATGAAATGAGAAGTAAGTAGGAAAATCCATATGTAAAAGAAGCAGCCTTCAAGGCATCCAAAATATAAAAGCAAAAGAAAAAGGAACAAGAAGAATATAGCAACAACAGTCACACCTCGGAAGATGATGAAGAATTGGCCAACTTTGTAAAAATATTGAACAAGGGAACCAATGGTAGGTATATAGGTAAGCTCCTTTTAATTTGTTTTAATTGTGATGGTATTGGTCATTTTGCTAACAAATATCCTCATAAGAAAAAGAGAAATGATGAAGGTTACTCAAAAGGAAAACACACATATAAAGGAAAAAGAAATACAAAGAAAATTTTAAAGAAAAACTTATACACCAAATAAGACATCTCATCATCATATGAAGATGAAGTCAGTGAAAATGAGACAGGGAGAGTTCTATTCATGGTAGTAAAAGACTCTGACAAAGAAGAGTCTGAAGAAGAATATGGAGAAGCCGAAGAAAAATGTGAAGAAGTCAAAGAAGAAATTGAAGAGGTAGAAGTTGACTATTGAGAAGAATTAATGTGTTCCATAGAAGTTATTAGAAGTGAAAAGAAGAAAACAAGAAACTACAAGCAGAACTAGACAAGAAAAAGGACACTCGAGAACTAGAACAAATGATCAAAAAATTGAAGGTTCAAATAGAAGAGGATAAAAGAATTCAAGAAGCACTCAAATAACAACTAGAAGAAAAGGAAAAGATCATTGGAAACTTGGAAGCAAAGGTTGTCACACTAATAAATGATATTCAAAAGAAAAATATGCAGAATAGATCAAAACTTCTGGATGACATTATCAGCAGTCAAAAATCTCATCTTGACAAATTTGGGCTTGAATACAATCAGATAGAAAAGGGATCAAACCCCAAAACAATAGAGAAAGAAACAAATCCAAAGAGCTATGTAGAAACAATCAAAGAGGATTGGAAGATATACAAAGAATATTATAGGGAGACTCCTCCACCAAGAAGATTCATATTTCAGAATCAACAACAGACGGATAGGCCTCAAGAAGAAGAAGAATTCATAAGAGCACCTCCTTTCAGAAGATCTTCAAGTCCCAGGTATCAAACTATATTTTTTGGTTTATGTTATGCATGTAATAATTTTGGACATAAAGTTGTGAATTGCAGAGCCAACAACATGAACAATAACAACTTTTAGAGTTATACATAAAGGGAGTATTCAAGGAGACCTAGTGACACACAAAGAAGAAGTTACAACAGGTTTGAATCTTTGAGCACTGAAGTCGAATGTTACGAATGTAACAATTTTGGACACATGGCCAAGGATTGAAGAATGACAGCCCCTCCTAAAGAACCTCAATAGAATAACAATAGTCACAAACAAGAACCTTAGAAAACAACATGGATAAGAATGAAATATCAGTATAATAATGAAGAATGCACAGTCTCTCTACAAGATAAGAAGAAGAAACACGGTTGGTATGTTGACAGTGGATGTTCAAAACACATGACAGGT
Source organism: Picea engelmannii (assembly GCA_009831015.1). Lineage (NCBI taxonomy): Eukaryota > Viridiplantae > Streptophyta > Pinopsida > Pinales > Pinaceae > Picea > Picea engelmannii. The sequence continues at coordinate 1,487,126 of ML778175.1, read as the reverse complement.
GATAAAGACAAATTTATTACATTACAAAAAGAAAAAAATGGATCAGTGTCTTTTAGAAACGATAATTCATCCAAAATAATAGGAGAAGGCACAGTTCGAATTGGGAACAAGAATGAAAAGGCACAAAATGTTCTACTGGTAGAAGATATGAAACAAAATCTTCTAAGTGTGAGTCAAATGTGTGACCAGGGTCATAAACTTACTTTTGATTCAGAAAAGTGTGAGATAAGAAAATAAGGTTCAAGGAGATTGGTTGGTACAGCTGCAAGAACTTCAAACAACATATATGTGTTAAGAGAAATTGGAAATGAAAAGTGTTGTCTAGGAAAGGAAGATGAAATTTGGCTATGGAATAGAATAATGGGTCACATTCATTTTGATAACCTTGTCAAAGTCAGCAAAAGAGAAGCACTTAGAGAAATTCCCCAGATCACAAAACCAACCAACACTTTATGCAAGCATTGTCAACAAGGAAAGAAAACAAAGACCAGGTTCTAATCAAAGGAATATTCAACAACAAGACCACTGGAAATTGTGCACACTGATCTAGTTGGACCAACTACAAAAAAGGGCTTAAAAGGTGAAAAATACTTTATGTTATTAGTTGATGATTATACAAGAATGATTGTAGTTTGCTTTCTCAAGAACAAGTCAGAAGCTTTTGAAAACTTCAATATGTACAAGGAAATGGTTGAAAATGAGATGGATTCAAGAATAAAATGTTTGAGATCTAATAATGGAGGAGATTTCACTTCAAAGGAATTTATGGACTACTGTAGCAGTCATGGAATAAAAAGGCAATTCTCCATTGCTAGGACACCTCAACAGAATAGAGTTGTTGAAAGAAAGAACATGACAGTACAAGAAATGGCTCAAACAATGCTAATGGATTCCAAATTGAAAGATATATTTAGGACACGGGCAGTGCATACAACAGTTCACATTCAAAATAGAGTAATTCTCAGAAACAACACTGATAAAACTCCCTATGAGCTATGGAAAGGAAGACTAGCAAATGTGAAGCACTTCATAGTTTTTGGAAGCAAATGCTACATCAAAAGAGAAGATGACAAAATGGGAAAGTTTGACTCTCGTGTGGACAAAGGAATACTTATTGGTTACTCAAATACAAGGAAATAATACAAGTGTTACAATCTAAGATTGAACAAAGTTGTGGAAAGCATCAATGTAACAATTGATGAAATAGGTAGACCAAAATCAAAGGAAGAAGAAAACAAATCAATGGAATAACTTTTCAAAGAAGAAGATGAAAAATAAGTAGAAGAGGAAGATGAATGTGAAGAGAATCTGATAGAAGAAGAAGAGAAAGTTCATAAAGTATCTCCAAAGACACCTAGCAAGCGAGTACAGAATAATCATCCTTCAAATCAAATTATTGGAAACAAAGATGCAGTAGTTGAGACTAGAAGAAAAATCTGTTCACCAGAACAAACACACCTAGCACTCTTATCTACAATTGAACCAAACTGTTTTGAAGAAGCCAACAAGGATGAATTTTGGAATAAGGCCATGGATGAAGAATTGGATCAAATAGAGAAAAATGACACTTGGGAATTGGTTCCAAGACCAAAGAATAAGAATGTGGTCGACACAAAATGGGTTTTCAAGAATAAATTGAATGAAGATGGATAGGTTACAAGGAACAAAGCTAGATTGGTATGTAAAGGATATGCACAGATTGAAGGGATTGACTTTGAAGAGACATTTACCCCATTTTCTAGAATGGAAGCAATCCGTTTACTTTTAGTTTATGCATGATCCAAAAATGTTAAAGTATATCAGATGGACATAAATTCAACTTTTCTTAAAGGGGAACTTGAAGAAGAAGTCTACATTGAACAACCAGAAGGATTTGAGTTGTCAGAGAACACAGACTATGTATGTAAATTAAACAAGGCCTTGTATGGTCTAAAACAGGCTCCTAGAGCATGGTACTCCAGACTGGATAAGTATCTGCAGCAGGCAGGGTTCAAAAAAGGAAGTACAGACAACAACCTCTACATCAAGGTAAGTCAAGGTAATATTTTATTAATTGAAGTTTATTGTTAGGGTCCTAACCCGCACATAGGTAGATTAATATATTCAGATGTAATAAAGGTCAATATTAATAAGGCCTTTCAATAAAATAGAATAAGGCAGATGTAAGAAGACCTAATACAATCTTCCGCTTCTAGAAGGATCTTCCTCTATATGCTTCTCTTGATAGACATATTTAGTATAAATAAGGGTCGAGGGTATGAAAACCCTAGATTGGAGATTATTGTAATAGAGCATTGCTCGATTGGAGGTTGCCCCCTTGAAGAGGCATGTGAACATTACTTTCTGAATCAAAGTGTTAATTATGTTATTGTTCTTATATCATTTATGTGTTATTGTGGATATTATGTTGGATATATTAATGTTATTCTGCCATTTCTAGCATTTTATTTATGTTCTGCATATTTATTATATCTGGTATATTGCAAGTGGTATCAGAGCACTTTCCTTGGTATAAATTGTGGGAATTTTTTTCAGGGTAGAGGTGTATTCCGGCATCTTTAAACCATAGAGATCTGTCGCTACGCACATAAACCTGTGGTTGAGGGATTCATACACACAGGAAATACAAGTGGTTCTTAAGCGCACATCTGTTGGCCACCCTTGTAACCCTTGTTGGTACCCCTTTGAGTGGTAGCGTATCAAATAACACTTGTGTATGGATCGGCCTAGATTTCCTAAAGCCCTCTTTAGATAAACCTATCACCCAGCAGACTACTCTAGTGTCATCGAGAACAACACTCAGGAAGATACTCTCTTGTACCTGGGTAGTTGGGTAGTACGGCTAAGGGTACAGTCTATCCTCCTTAGTTAGTGCCCTAAGATATTGGGTCGAGTATTACTATTGGACCCCACACGTATATCAGAGAGCTATAGCACAGGGAAAACCCTTGTCTGTAGAACCCTTGAATACCTAACCCTTGGGGGACAGAAGCATAAACAAATTAAAAACAGACCAGATCTATTATCGTGCAACTGTGTTCGAGTTGCCAAGTAAATACACATCTCTTTCTGGTTAATCATTTGGGGATTCATCACTGCAGTATTCTTCAAACTGGAGTATAACTTTGGAGGTGTTAGAAAAAAAAAATGAGTCTGGAAATTTTTTCACCATTATTTGAGACCTATTCCATTGGATTCATCTCTCCACCCTTATCACTTTCATCCATATCATTTTTCGACAAAATTTTTGACCCCGCCCACCCCTTTTTAGTTCACCCATCCTCATGGCCCATACCCGTAGCCAAGACCTGGAAGCTCGCTTCAACACCATGCAATCTGGTTTCCTAGAAACCCAAAAAGAAGTGAAACAACTCAATGCTACTGTTGCCTCCATCGATTCGCCCATCAATAATACCATAAATACAACCATGCAGTCCTCAATGGAGGAAGTCAAACAAGAACTGACCACCCAACTTGAATCTGTCTTTGTATCACACTGCACCAAACTGAATATCCCTACAGATGACCATTTCTCTGAAGGACATCCAAATAATGAAGGTGAAACTTCCACCCATTCCCATAACTTTCAATCCCATCACTTTCAACATGACATACGCCTTCCACGGGTGGACTTGACCAAATTTGATGGCTCGGACCCCACTGGTTGGGTAACCCAAATGGAACATTATTTCTCTTTATATGGCATTATCGATGACTTGGAAAAACTCCGGTATGGTGTTCTCCATCTAGATCAAGAACGTTGGCAATGGTGGCAATGGAGAAAAACTTCCCATCAAGGGTATATTTCTTGGACCCAATTTGTGACTGAGCTTTATGAACGATTTGACATAGACACTAACCATTTGGGCTGTTTGACAAAGTTGAAACGATCTGGAATAGTAGAAGACTTCATAGCTGCCTTTGAACACCTGACTTTTCGAACAGAGGGCATGACCGATGCTTTCTTTTGAGAGTGTTTTATTAGTGGCCTCAAGGAGGAGATTCGGGCCCATGTTCTCATGGCTCAACCCTCGACTTGGGTGGAGGCTACTAAAAGAGATAAAGAAGCACAATAGGTTGTATCATCTCAAAACAGAAAACCCTCCTTTATCCCTTTCCCTAAACCCGTCACTCCCACTACTCCCTCTGTCCCATTAAAAATCCAAAAATTGACCAGGGTTGAAATGGATGAACACCAACTCAAAGGCCTTTGTTATAATTATGATGAAAAATATTTCCTGGGCCACAAGTGTAAGGAACAAAATATTTTGATGGCCATCTTTGAGGACATTTTAGAAGAGGATGTTGAAACTCCCCTTGTGTCTGAGTCACCTGAAATCACTGACATAACCCTTCCCTTAGACCCTCCTGAAGTAGAACCTGTCATTTCCCTCAATGCTCTCACTAGTATTTCCGCTCCCCAAACCCTCAAGTTAATCGGTTACATCAAGCATAGGAAGTTCATCATTCTGGTTGATAGTGGAAGCACCCATAATTTTATTCATCGCCGCATTGCCCAAGAAACTCATTGCTACATCCATGCTGTCAATAATTTTGAAATCATGATTGCTAATGGTGGTTCCATGAAATGTAGAGGGCGTTGTGAAAATGTGTGTCTCCAAATCAGTGACTACCACCTAAAATCCCATATGTTTTCTATCAACATGGGTGGTTGTGACATTGTGTTGGATGCGGACTGGCTAAGAACTTTGGGTCCCATTCTCATGGATTTTCAGGCCTTAACCATGCAATTCAACTAGGAAGGCCACCAATATAAATTCCAAGGCATCACTGTTGGTTCACCTCAGGTCATTAGTTACCATCGCATGGAAAAGATGCTCAAAAAAGGTCATTCTGGTGTCATTGCCCAACTCCATGCCATTCAAGCAACAGAAACACCCCTTGTGTTGCATGACCTCCAAGCTCTCCTTTCTAAACATCAAATGGTATTTTCCACTCCCCAAGGCCTCCCTCCTTTCCGTGGTGTTCATGATCATTCCATTCCGCTTGTACTAGAAATCCTTCCTCCCAATATCTGTCCATATCGCTAACCCTTCTCACAAAAAAATGAAATTGAGAAAATGGTCTAGTAACTCCTTAATGAAGAGGTTATCCACCCTAGTATGAGCCCTTACTCTTCTCCTGTTGTCATGGTCCTGAAGAAAGAAGGTTCTTGGATAATGTGTCCTAACTTCCGTGCCCTCAACAAATTGACCATTAAAGACAAATTTCCTATTCCTGTCATTGATGACCTCCTAGATGAATTGAGTGGCACCCAATTCTTTACTAAACTTGATCTTTGCTTGGGTCATCACAAGATACGTATGAAAGAGGCAGACATTCCCAAGACAACCTTTCGCACTCATGAGGGCCACTATGAGTTTTTGTTCATTCCCTTTGGATTGTGTAATGCTCCCTCCACCTTCCAAAGTCTCATGAATCATGTCTTCTGTCCCTTTCTCCGTCATTTTGTCTTAGTTTTCTTTTAGGATATCCTCATCTATATAAAAACCTGGACCGACCATATTACTCATGTGGATCAAGTTCTTCATCTCCTCTCCCAGCACTAATTTTTCCTGAAACAGTCTAAATGAGCTTTTGGTGCCTCAGAATTAGAATACTTGGGTCATCTTGTTTGCACAGATGGCGTCAGGGTGGATCCAAAAAAGATTGAAGCTATGAAATATTGACCACACCCAAAGACTCTCAAAAGCTTGCGTGGATTTCTGGGTTTAACAGGGTATTATCACAAGTTTGTTAAGAACTATGGAAAGATTGCAACACCTCTCACTACTCTCCTAAAAAAGAACTCTTTCACTTGGACTCCAGCAACTACTCAAGCTTTTCAAACCTTGAAGACAACCATGTGCACCACTCCGGTTCTGGCCCTTCCTGATTTCACAAAGACCTTTGTGTTGGAATGTGACGCCTCAGGGAAAGGAGTCGACACTTTCCTTATGCAAGAGGGTCGACCTTTGGCCTTCACCAACAAGCAACTGTCTGAAAGGATTCTAGGAAAACCTATTTATGAAAAGGAAATGTTGGCTATTCTGCATGCCATTGAGCTATGGAACCCTTATCTCTTGGGGAAACACTTCCAAATCAAGACCGACCATCAAAGCCTCAAGTACTTTCTGGAACAATGCATTTCCTCCTAGGATAAAAAAAAATGGGTGACTAAGATCTTTGGTTATGATTATGAGATCATTTACAAGAAGGGAAAAGACAATGTAGTGGCAGATGCACTGTCCCAAAAATATGAAGAAGAATGATCCCTTTTTTTCTCTTTCCTTCATTGTACCTGATTGGCTCCAAGCTGTGTGCCAAGAATGGCTTCAAGATACCAAAATTTTTCATTTGATCCAGCAATTGCAGAGCAAGGCTCCGGCTCCCCCAGGGTACTCTTGGCTCTAGGATGAGCTTCGATACAAAGGTTGTTTGTATTTAAGTAAATAATCAAAGATTAAATCCACGGTACTTTATGAGCTTCGTGATACACGCACAGCGAGGCACTCAGGGTTCACCAAAACATATGATAGAGTCAAACATTCTTTTTTCTAGGATGGTATGAAACAGGAAATCTGTAATTTTGCAGTTGAATGTGAGGTGTGTCAATGCAACAAGGGAGAAACAGTGAAATCTCCGGGCACATTGCAACTGTTTCTGATTCCACTGGCTATTTGGAAGAATATATCTATGGACTTTATTACCAACTTATCCAAATCAGGGAATAAATCAGTCATAATGGTGGTTGTGGATCGCCTTTCCAAGTATTCTCATTTCTGCGCTCTTCAACACCCATTTACTGCATCCACGGTGGCTCAACTTTTCATGGACCAGGTCTTCAAGCTTCATGGCATGCCGCACTCTATTTTTTTTTATCGTGACCCAAATTTCACTAGAAAGTTTTGGAAACAAATGTTTGAGCTCCATGGCACCCAATTGCATCTCAGCATAGCTTATCATCCCCATACTGATGGTCAAATGGAAGTTGTCAACAGGTGTTTGGAAACATATCTAAGGTGTTTTTCTTCTGAAAAACAACATTAGTGGGTTCAATGGCTACCCCTAGCTGAATGGTGGTACAACACTTCCTACCATACAACTACTGGCATGACTCCTTTTGAAGCAGTATATGGATAGAAGACACCTTCAGTTCTCTCATACTTATCGGGTACCTCGAAGGTCTAAGCAGTTGACCAAACACTTATAGTTTGAGAGGATATTCTTCGTACCCTTAAAGAGAACTTGGTCATGGCACAAAATCGCATGAAACAACAAGAAGATCAAGGTCGCTCTGAATGTCAATTTGCAGAAGGGGATTAGGTGTTTCTGTGACTGCAACCATACAAGCAAACTTCCCTCAAGGGTGAACATTGTTAGAAGCTAGCATCCAAATTTTATGGTCCTTATACAGTTCTCAAATGTGTGGGAAAAGTCTCATATCAGTTAGCTCTGCCCAGTCAATTGAAGCTACATCCAGTTTCCATGTTTCATGCGTAAAGAAGGTGATTGGAACTCGGTGCCAAATTCAAACCTGCCTTCCTGAGTTAGTTGAAGAAGGATCCCTTTGGCTACATCCAGAAGTAGTTTTGGACCAATGTGAGTGTCACCTACATCAACGAACCATCAAGGAAGTGCTAGTCCAGTGCAAAGATACGAATCCAACAGATGCCACTTGGGAACTAGCTACCATTCTGCAACAGTTTCCTCATCTAAAGCCTTGAGAACAAGGTTGTTTTTAAGGGGGAGGACATGCTAGGGTCCTAAATGCACATAGGTAGATTAATATATTTAGATGTAATAAAGGTCAATATTATTAAGGACTTTCAATAAAATAGAATAAGGCAGATGTACGAAGACCTAATAGAAGCTTCTGCTTCTAGAAGGATCTTCCTCTAGATGCTTCTCTTGATAGACATATTTAGTATAAATAAGGGTCAAGGGTATGAAAACCCTATCTTGGAGATCATTGTAATAGAGCACTTCTCGATTGGAGGTTGCCCCCTCGAAGAGGCCTATGAACATTTCTTTCTGAATCAAAGTGTTATTTATGTTGTTGTTCTTATATCATTTATGTGTTATTGTGGAGATTATGCTAGATATATTACTGTTATTCTTCCATTTCTAGCATTTTATTTCTATTTTGCATATTTATTATATTTGGTATCTTGCATTTATGTTGATGATATTATTTTTGGTAGTGATGATGACAGGTTAAGCCAGAAATTTGCAAAAGACGTGTAGAATGAATTTGAAATGTCGTTACTTCGAGAACTATCCTTCTTTCTGGGAATTTAGATATGTCAAAGCAACCAAGGAATTTTTATTTCTCAAACCAAGTATATCATAGAAATACTAAAGAGGTTGGGAATAAAAGATTGCAAACCAGTTATCACTCCCATGCAAACCAGTTGTAAGTTGAGCAAAGATGATGATTCAAAGTTTACAGATTAGAGGCAATAGAGGTCAATGATTGGTAGCCTACTATATGTGACAACATCCAGACCAGATGTAATGCAGGTAGTTGGACAGGTGGCATGATTTCAAGTAGCACCAAAGGAATCACATGTATTAGAAGTAAAGAGGATCTTTAGATATCTCAAAGGAACAGAAGAATTTGGATTATGGTATCCAAAAGGAAAAGATCTATCACTTATGGCCTACACAGATGCAGATTGGGCAGGTTGTATTTATGACCGACGAAGCACCAATGGAGCAACGTTCTACTTAGGTGAGTGTTTGGTATCATGGATAAGCAACAAACAATCATCAGTATCTCTATCTATAGCTGAGGCAGAGTATATTGCAGCAACAACATGTTGTACACAGGTTCTTTGGATGAAACAAACTTTGACAGATATACAGGTTGAGTATGATGAGCCCATTCCAATATATTGTGATAATACAAGTGCCATCAATATCTCAAAAAACCTAGTGATGCATTCCAAGAAGAAGCACATTCCAATCAAGTATCACTTTCTATGGGAACAGGCTGCAGAAAAGAACATCAGAGTTGAGTATGTGGGCACAAAAGAACAAGTGGCAGACATCTATACAAAACCACTTCCACAGGAAGCCTTTGAATATCTTCGCCAAAGACTTGGAGTTATTTTACTCCAAAATGAATTATTTTTGAATGCTTATCTTATATGTCTTATATGTACATGAGGAAGAACCATAAGAGGACAGTTCATTCAGGGGGAGCAGCCCCAGATGGAAAGATACATTTTCCATTAATGACAAATGGGGAGAGATTTATTAGATGAAGAGAACAGAGGCATGGTTCCAGGGGGAGTAGATTTATCAGATGCAGAGGATAAAGGAAAATTTATCAGATAGAGAGGACAGAGGCATGGTTCCAAAGGGATACTGAGTGATATGATTTTAGTATTGCATCAGAGTGTTGACATCAATGCCAAAGGGGGAGATTGTTGATTAAGGTTGGTTGTCATTGATGTCAACCCTTGAAGAAAGCCCTGTAGAAAAAAGGTTTGGGTAATAGAACCAATATTGTTTGATTTAAATATGACTCATTATTTTCTTTTCATGGTTGATAGGAAGTAAATATGGATGAACTCCAAAGTGGTCCCCTTATGGTGAAAGCCCTCATGGGAAGATGCTTTGTGGAGTAAGACAAAACATGATTAATTATAGAATAATGAGATTAAGGACAATGAATTTTTCAAGTAAAATATCCTATATGGATAGTTCTTGTCATTCCATTTTATGTGATATGTGGAGCGTCACATAACTCCTCACGGTTACAGAGTTATGGCCATGAGAAGTTGGAGACCCCAGGTTTGGGTAATGGACCCAAGTTTGTTTGATGGATAATGGTATGAGTTATGATATATTTTTAGGTAATATAATTTTATATGAATATTAAATGTCATTCCATTTCTGTTGGTATGTGGAATGTCACATAACTCCTCACGGTTTGAGAGTTATGATCTTACGAAGTTGGAGGACCCTCATATGTCATCTAGATGCCCCAAAAGGTCAAAGTAGTCAAAGTGGTTTAAGAAATTTAAAAGGTAAATAATAAAGTGAAGTAATGAGTGTATTATAATTCAAAGTGAATATGAAATAAATTATTTCAATAATAAATTTAATAGATAAATTAGAAGTGGGTTAACCCTAAAATAAGGAAAGTGGGGCCAAGTGACCTAGAAAATGTTTTTAAGGAAGCTACCTAGAGAGTATAAATAAGAGGCAAGGCTCTCTCGTTTTAATCACACTTGAGCATATTGAATATCTATAGGTGTCTAAGGTAACCAAGGATATATAAGCTGAAATTCTGAGGGAAGGTGAAGAAAAGAAAGACGAAATGCAAGGAAGGATAATTTTTTTTATGGTGCTTTCTAAGATATGTTATTTACAGGACATCTCACCATTTTCTCTATAACTTTTTTTCTATAATGATTCAGAATCTGAAATTTCTATTCCATTGACAAAAAATATCCAAGTATCCGTGGTAAAAAATTCAGTTTATGGGTCATTGTATTGTTGGAGTTACACGCCGTGCAAAATAAGGTTTGTGGCTAGTCCTGAAACTAGTCAAAGATAGGTTTTTTGGGTAAAAATGTCATAAATTATTCATAACAGATCCAAATTCAGTGAAACCAAATGTGTTAGTTAGGTTATAGTATTTAGTATTCTGTGTAACATTTTTAGATCAATTCAACAAATATTCCATGTGGGGAACGCTCTACAATGTCGCCCTCTAGAATAATCCATAATTGAGCAAGGTATGTCATTTATGCTATAACTCCTTTTCTGAGAGGTTCCAATGAGTGACACCTGGAGGAATTGAACAAAACACAGTGAAGAACATTGTATATCAGTTTCAGATATTTATACATTATAGGTACAAAGTTATGATTACTTCAAGTTAGGGTTGTTGACTAATCCAAAACTAGGAATGTGAGACTAAAGAAAAGTTTGATGAAAATGCTAGTCTCTTGTTGTTGAAGTTAAGGAAGGTTTGCAGGAATGTGATGATATACACAAGGTCTATTATAGAGCTGCAAATCAGATTTGGATGATGAAATTGATGAGGGATTTTGGTTGAGGTACATGTTGAGAACATGGTTGAGACAAGTAGTTGATGAGTTGGCACATACATGAGGTGTATAGTTGATGATGTTGGTACATATTGATGAATCATAGTTGATGAGTAGTTGACACATGATTGGTACATACTTGTTACATGTTTGGATGCACTTTTTTATGGTACAGGTTGATTATAGGTTATTTGGTACAGGTTGGTGCATGGTCGATGCACTTGTTTATGGTACAGGTTGAGGTATAGGTTTATGCATGGTTCAAATTTATTGGTACATGTTTACAATGGTATATATCATAGTGGTTCCATCATTCTACTTCTACTTTAGGGTGGCGGGATCGGGCAAGGACAGGTGGTTGTAGACACCTTTCGGTTGTAGCTAAAGAACATAGGGGGTTGTAGCCTCCTTCTGGTTGTAGCCAGAGAATTAGGGAGTTGGAGCTTCCCTCAAGTTGTGGCCTATGAAACTAGGGGGTTGGAGCCTTCTTCCAGTTGTAGCTAGAAAATAAAGGAATTTGGTGCTTCCAATGAATGTAATTCTTCAAGATATATAAGAAAAATCATTCAGTGGTTTTCTCCCAATTTGGGTTTCCACGTAAAACACTGTTGTACTGTGTATGTGTATGTTTGTTCATTTGTTCATTGCTTATTTACTCTACAGTTATTGGATGATAATGCTTCATTGATATAACAATTGGATTATATGGTTAAAAAAGATTAAATTTCTCTATTATTGATTCATCCCCCCTCTCAATAATCCAACAAAACCTACCTTGCAGAAGAAATCAAGATATAGTAAGACCAATTTGTAGACTATGCTCACAATCGATGACTTCGAATTCATCATCACAACTATATCAGATGCCTCACAAGACATTTTGCAAAACAATGAAGCTAAACAAGAAACTGTTGGGACTCAGAAATGTCGTATTTTCATCCACCTTTCCCTTCACTATTCCTTACATTTCATCGCCCCATTAAACCTTCATCATACCATTTTCATAAATACATTTGGGTTTCACATTATTATTTTCCACTTTATTCATT
>ML778175.1:1428340-1468570 GCA_009831015.1 Picea engelmannii | reverse complement strand
ATAATGGGAAAGTAGTTGAGAGTGGTTGAGAGAATAGTGGATCTACAATTATGAGATGGTTATCTTCTTCATGTATATAAGAGAGTGCTCTCTCTTCATGAGAATTCAATTAGAATTAGGATTGAATTAGGAATTAGAAGTGATATTTCAATTAGGATGTGATTGTAATCAGGAGAAGGGGATTCTTAGCTTTGTTATTCTTTCATGTTTTGTCATTTGACTATTGTAATATGATTTGAGATTGATATATTGTATGAGCTCATTGTTCTTAACTCTTCACATGTTGTATTTCCTTTAGGCAATTTCACGCTTTCCTAGTTATTGTTTCAATGCTTTCTTAGATCAGTTTGATTTCAGCAACATAGATTAGATTAGATTAGTTCTACTTCAGTCCTGCATATACAGTGCGTGTGCTTCGTCAGTCTACATACCCCGGGTTGACAATTAAATGGTTGGGCAAGTACTACAACGTTATTAACGACATATATTTCGCCTGACAGAAACCATGTATGACATAATTGAGACAGAGCTAAGAGGAGTTCAACAAGCCCTTCACTCTAGCCGTGTAGTGTCCACTGCACCCCCGCCATCAGAAGAACCAGAGTGGGGACACAAGCCTTCCCAACTTTGTTGATTAGCCAATGTGATCGAAGCTCACCTTTTTCGTGCCCAAGAAGAAAAGGAACAGGCCACATTGGCCTTGAAAAAAGAAAAATAAGAAGTGATAGAGCAACGTAGGATTGCACAGCAGGAGAAGGCTGCCCTCCAGTCAAAATTTGAAGAAGATAAAGAACAAATCCAACGAGAGAAGGAACTGTTTTTCACCAAGAAGGTTGGAGAAAATAAGCATTTAGAAGAGCACTCTTCTCTGTGATGGGCCTAGAGAAAAAGGAGGAAGACCCAATAGAGCATCAAGTAGCGAAGCTCATTGAATCCATTCAGCAACTTCAATAGAGAATAGCATATCTAGAGTTGTAGTCAATGCTAAACACTCTGTAGGATGTGTGGGATCAAAGAGAAGCAATTGCTCGAAGCTCAGTTGAGAGAATCAAGAACTTCTCCATGGAATGTAAATAACTAATCGTAGTGCATAGACTTATGAATGACTTACTGAGGATCCTGAACTAAAGACTCTAGATTCCCAACTCCACTAAGCAAAGCAGCAAGCAACAATGGTACAGACATAGTTGAAGATCTTGTTTGTAGTTGAAATAATGAAAATATCACAGGAACAATGCATTGTTCAACAACAAGTCCACGCCATACAGAGCAAAGTCATGGAAGTGACTTAGAGGCTCCAGCTAGTCCATGATTCATCTTGTCAATTATTAAAGGAGATTGAAGGACAAGGAACAGAACTGGATCAAGTAGTCACTAAAGTTGAGAAACGTTTGGAAGGACCAGTCAATGAAGCAATTATCCAAGAGTTCTCCAAGCAGGAGGCCTTGGTGCAAGAGTAGGTTGAAGAAACTCGAGCCAGGCTTGAGGCTTTTGAGTGAGAATTAACCAAAGCAGAGTGACTCATGATGAGTCACAAGTGAGTGTTGGGGGCCTGTTGTCCCTTGACCAAGTTTTGGAGATCCTTGGTTAGGTTTGACCTATTTTTGGACTTCGACAGGCTATCAAAGGCGGAGCTCAAGTCGAAGTAGAGATCGCATAATATCGGCCCCTTTTTAGGGATTTTTGGGTTTTGGGCTTATGTCATGGGTATGGGGATGTTGTCCCATGGGTTTAACCATGTTTAGGCCCATTTTGTAATGTATAAATAGGCATCTAGGTGATGTAGGAAGAGGCGAAGGGTGCTAAGTGTGAATAGTTGTGAATTCTTTGTGCATGCTATGTGTTAAGGACTTGCATAGCTAAGTGCAAGTGATTGTAGAAGCTTATGTATAGACAATAAGAAGGCTTTGTGCTTAGACCTAGATTGGGGAAGGAGGATACAACGAGGTGCAGATAGATATCATGTCATATGTGGAGTATGATATTTTGGCTCTGTGCATGTAGACGATTGAATAAAGATAATAAAGAGAAGAAGAGTTGGTTGACATAGCCCTAGGCTAGGGGTGAACCATGTATATCCTATGTTGTGGTTTCTTTGTGCATTGTGGTTTCTCTGTACATTGTGGATGTTTTATTGTTCATATGATTTATGCTTAGTGTAATGATATATGCTATATGAATATGATAGCTTAGTACTTAGTGATGTGAATGAATGCTATATCTGATCTGTGTTGATATGCTTCGTGCTTGAATATATTAGATCTAGATGAATACTATATTCCCCTGTAATTAGGGTTTTGTCTGTGAATTAAATACATGCTAGATACTAATGACGGATGACTGCTAAGTGCTATGTTAAGGTGTTATAATCACATATCTATGTTCCTGCTAGGTTGCAGACATCTGAGTCCTGAAACCATCCCTGCCTCTACCTCGGGTGAGACTTCATCTGCTTCATAGGTGTTGCTGAAAAGGTCAGTAGGTAGGGTTTTGTTGGTTTGTTGAAGTGTTGAACCCTGGTTCTTCCCCTATGCTAACAAAATCGATCATCCTAGTCCTCCCAGTTTTCGCAACAAAACTTTCTCAGTCCCTTTTACAGGATCTTGTTGAAGGCTTCGACTGTTCCAATGGCTTGTGGGTGGTATGGACTTCTCTTGTGATGTGGAATAATAAATTATGTTTTAAGTGTTTCTATAGTGCTACTAATTAAATGAGCTCCTTGATCATTGGTTAGTCTCTTGGGACATCTGAACCGAGTAATGATATTCTCGAAAATGAACCTGGCAGTAGTATCTGTCGAACAGTCCTGTACAAATTCTTCATCTGCCCAATAGGTAAGGTAGTCAGTCATGGTAATGATGTACCTAGCCTTTGAATGTTTTGTTGTGGGGTTGATTGGTCCAATGAAGTCAAATGCCCATTTCTCAAATGATTATAAATATCTAAATGGTTGTAGTGGTAGTTTTTCTCGGTGTGACAACTTTCCCACTCATTGACAAACATCATAGGATATAGCATATACTTTTTCATCCTTGAAGAGTGTTTCCCACCAAATTCCTTCCTGTAGAAATTTCTGTGTCGTGGCCTTTCCTCCCACGTGGCCTCTTGCAACTCCACTATGGCATTCCTAGAGTATATACTGCCTTTCATGATCAGGGGAACACCATCTGAGGATGTTGTCTAGTCCTAGTTTATACAACTATCCATTGATCAGCTGGTAATCTGCTGCTCTAACAACCATATGGCATTTATGGATTGCAGAATAGGTTTCAAAATAGGCCCCTGTACTAAGAAATACTTATATGTCCTCCAGGTATTCCATTATGACCTAAATCCTGAAAAAATATGCGTCTAGGAGCTAATCATCTACTGTTCTGCCACTTTCCCTTGACTCTAACCTGTAAAGGTGATCAGGTCCTATGTTCCTCTTCCCAGCTTGATGATAACTTCAAAGGAAAATTCCTGAACTAACAACAACCATCTACAAATTCTCCCTTCCAATATAGGTTTGTTAACTAGATATTTCAATGCAGAATGATCAATAAAGAATTTGAAATGATGCCCTAACAAATAATGTCTAAATTTCTGCAAATCATAAATCATGGTCAAACCCTCCCTTTCTATCATTGTGTAGTTGCGTTCTTCTTGTGACAACTTCTGAATCATAAAATAGATAGGGTGATCCATAGCTCCATCTCCAGTTGTGTTAAGATGGCTCCTAAGTCAATTCCTAAAGCATCTACATGGACGTGAAATTCCTTCTCCCAGTTTAGGAATATCAGAATCGGTGTTGTGATGAGTTTCTCCTTAAGTGTCTCAAATGATTTATCATATTCTGGAGTCCATTGGAAATTTTCAACCTTTTTCAATAGGTTTTCCAAAGGAGCAGTAATAATGGCATATCTTCAGATGAACCTGCGATAGTAACCTATGTGTCCCAATGTGGAGCACAACTTTTTAGCACTCATAGGTGGTGGCATATTCACAATGACTATAGCTTTGGCTGGGTCTACCAATACTCCTTATCGACAGACTATATGGCCCAACAAATTCCCATGTGGGACACAAAAGATACAATTTCTGATATTCAATGAGATCTGCAACTCTCTGCATCTATCAAACATTAGCCTTAGTAGTGCTACATGTTCCTTGAGTAGGCTATATATTGTCCAATCATCCATATAGACTTCTATAAATTTTTGAATGAACTCTCTAAAAGCTACTATCACAATCCTGGAGAAAACTGTAGGGGTTTTCTTTAAGCTAGAAGACATCACGTTGTATGCAAAATATGTCCATTTTGTTATGAAAGTGGTCTTTCTTTTGTCATTCAGTGATCTTAACTTGATGCTATCCTGAAAATCCATTTGTGAATGAGTATGTTTCCTTTCTCGCAACCTGTTCTAGAACCTCACCTATAAAGGGTGTTGGAAAAGGGTCATGCACACATGCAGAGTTAAGACTTCTATAGTCCACACAGACTCTAATATCCTTTGTGTCTTTCTTTCTTTGAATGACTACTGGGCTAACCCACTCTGCTTCTTCTACTACAAAAGTGAGTCTACCTACCAACATCTTGTCTATCTCCTTCTTAACCTTCTCTTTTACTCTTGGGTCGATACGATATGGTCTATGTCTGATAGGATTAGATCCTGGTTTTAGTTCAATATTCATTTCTCCGGTGACTTTTTTTATTCCCTTTAACCCTGAAAAATGTCTTTGGGAACAAATCCTCAAATTCACACAGTAAACTCTGTATTTCCTGACTAGTTTGCTCATCCCAGTAGTCTCCCACCATATCTATCTTGGGTTGCTCTACAGTCCCTATGTTAATTTTGTACAATTTTAATGGGTGATTGTAGGAACTATCGGTCTGGTTGGGTATGGTGTTTTGAATTTCTCTGCTCCCCTCTGTCTCTTTGATGGCTAGGTTTCTCAGTTCTTCTAAGTCATAGGCTTTCTGAATCTTTGCTAATCTGATATCATTCTATAGGTTTCTCAGTTGAGGGAAAGTGGAGATTAGCCTGAAGTTCTTGGTTATGTTTGGGACATACCACTAAGTTTTATTTATGATTACCCTTATCTATAAAAAGAAATTCTTTGATCTTTTCTAGGGCTACCTCAAGATCAGGGTAATGAAATTCCAATGTTTTCCATTTGTTGGTTTTTCTTCTTATTTCCTCATTCATAAACCAAGCTTTCAGGACTGGGCCTAGAGAGTGGGGAAATACCTGAACCCATAAGTGAGAGGGTATTCCCTCATCTTTCCACTGTGTCGTGCACTATTCAATGTGTATTATAGGATCTGATTCTCATCTGAATAGCTGCACAACTTGGAGATCCATCTGCATCTATGATTCCATCCACTCCTTAATCTGGAACCTGTACTTGATAGATTGCTTCACCTCGTCCCAAGTTCTAAGTATGGCTTTATGATTAGCCCACCATCTGGCGGGGTTGTTCTGAAAAGATACATCTAGTGCTGAGATTCTTTGATCTTCTCTTACATTTTCCTCCATCTTGTGCAAAAAAATGTTGATATCTAAGGTTCCATCATATACTGGGTGTTCTCTAACTTCGGTCCCAACCCATCTGGTCTCTCTGACAGTTGTGCATATTCTTGAGAATTTTTCTTGTGGCCCTTGTTTCCAACTGTCAAAATCCAATTCTGAATCTTCCTCTGTTGACTGTATACTTATCCAACTTACTAATCCATCAACATTGGGGTTTATATAATTGTTTCTTGTCCCAGATGTTATAGTGTACAACTAATCCAAGTATTCTCCCTCCATATTATTGTCTGTTGGTTCTATATACCTGGGTCCTACATATGGATACAAAGGTTGAAATACCTTCATTCCCTTAGCCTCAAAGGTCATGGTGTATTTAATCAAGTCGATTACTGCATAATTTTCATAGGCCCAATCAATGCCAAGTAGTGTAGGGTAGGGGTCCTTATCTCCCATGATCTCAGTGACTTCAAATTCAACCACTGTATTTACTCCTGCAAAATCTATATCCACATTTTCAAGTCTTCATATGGGAAACATACCATATTGGTTTTCCATTCTTAATTGAATTGGGGAATAGGTCAGCCTAGGTTTTCCTAAGGCTTCCCAGGCCTTCTTAGGAAGAATGTTCACATATGACCCTAGGTCCAACATGATGTCCTTAATTTCAAATTCATCCAACTGGGCTATTAATATGAATTCTTTGTCGGTTAGTACTTTTCTTCGCTGCACTCTCTGAGTACTTTTCTCAGAAAGATTAGCCCTTATTCCTGCCTCTAGGGGTTCTTCATTCCCTAAAAATAGGTATAGTGCATTGCACAACTTTTCTGTTAGTTGATCATTCCCCAGAATATCAGAGAATAATTGAAACCAAAGGAGAACTACATTTTGAGGTTGCTCAGTTTGTCTCGGCATGGCTATAGGGTTTCTGGGTGCAGGGGGTGAAGAAGGAACTTGCGTGATATTAGGATACACAGTAGGCTGTGGGGATTTCTCTTGCATCTCCAATCTAGGGATATTCTGAAATATTTTTACGACATCTTTAAAGAATAACTTTTGTTTTAG
The DNA here is from genome assembly GCA_009831015.1 of Picea engelmannii. Taxonomy (NCBI): domain Eukaryota; kingdom Viridiplantae; phylum Streptophyta; class Pinopsida; order Pinales; family Pinaceae; genus Picea; species Picea engelmannii. The sequence goes on along the minus strand of ML778175.1, from coordinate 1,461,995 downwards.
AGGGTCATACCTGTCTTCCTTAGGTTCTTCTTTTTGGATATAAGGTAGAGTATCAGCATCAAATCCTATCTTTTCTCCTCCTTGAGTTATGATATTAAGGTTTGGAAATTGCCCCTTATAAATCCTCTTGATTTATGAACTGATAAGGTTAGTTCCTCTTTGTCGTACTATATCCTTCCATTTTGCAATTAACTATGGGTAGTCTTCAGTTGTGTGCCCATTGGTTCTGTAGTGAGAGAACCATGGGAACCTTAGATGAGGACAATCTCTAGCCATGTGAAATTTCTCATCATAGTTATAACATATACTTGGCCCTATTCCCCCAGTTCTTCCTCCTCTAAAGTCTCCTCAAGCTCCACCTCCTCGACCTCTTCCTAGTCCCTGAGGGTTTTTGTTCACCCTAAATGTTGTTTGGTCTAACCTATCTACTAGTGCATCCAACTCTCTACATTGATTGGTAGTATGTGTGGTAGATGCACATAACTCACGGTGTACTATGTTTGGTACTATTGAATATTTATGCATAATGGGGCATTGTCTTGGCCCATGCCCAAGGATTCAATAGATTTCAAAATACTCAGTTGTTGATACTGCTTGGCCTCCTAGGAAAGCATGATATGGGGTGGGGTTATGGAATGGTAAGTTCTTCGACACTTGCAAAAATCCTCTCATGGGTCTTGGTGGGTTTACCATCGGATTATGAGGAGGTCCCATTCCCCTTATTCGTGAACATTCATTCGCCATATGAAATTTCGTATAACATCTGGTGCACCAAACCTGTGGTCATCATGGTCTGGGTATTTTCAAATTTTGAATCTTTTATGTAAGTGATGATATATTCCCTTGTAGTTTCACCAGGTTCGCATCTACTGGGGGTCTGGTCACTCTCAGGCTCCCAGGGTATCCCACCATGGATTCAATCTTCATCGATTGTTCCAAGGCGTCTGTTAACGTGTCTATCTACTATTGCATTAGCGATACCCAAGTTAGAGGAAGAAACCCCTGAATGTACCACTCCCTTTGATTTTCTTCGTGGATTGGATGTGCCAACCTCCCTATGGCATATTTAAAATTTTGGTTGTATTCCCAGGCTAATTCACCTTCCCGCTACTGGATATCGTGTAACTCAGACAGAGCCTATTGTTCTAACTGAGATAATTTTCACTCTGCTATGAACTTTGTCCGTACATGGCCAAGTGTGAATGCTTGAACTTGAATTCCTGACACTCATGGATCGATAATATTCGTGTACCACTTGAGAGTGAGACCTCTCAAGCTAGTCTGGAATTAGACCAACTTATTCACATCTGGAGTCCCTTTATATCTCTAGATTTCTTCACACAAGAACCAGTGCTGCTCAGCGTCTTCATATCCCTTACTCCAAAATTCTGGGTACTGGGCAATCGAACCTCCCGCATGGCCAACCACTGTTGATCTTGTTGTTTTCTCAATATTAACCCTAATGTTCCTTCTTGCGATCTACCAGGGGACCCCAATATCCTCCCTGTGCTCGCAATTCCTGGTTGTGACTAACTAATTAATTGTAATGGAACAGAACTAGCATGAGAAGGTAGTATCAAAATTACTGTTTGTATAGAAGACAATGGGGGTATGGGTGATTTGGGGCTAGCACCACTGGCTTCAGGGTATTTTTCTTTGATCTTGGGGGTCTCATTTTCTTCCACTGGGACTATCACTTCAGCCATATTCTCGATCTTTCCTGTTATTCGGGCTGGATCTTCTCCATCTTCTCCAAGATTCATGTCGAATTCTTCCTCTCTTACGTCTGCACCTTCTCCTTCTTGTACCACCTCCTGGGGATTTATTTCTCTCTGTGCTTCTCTCTCATTTAATATTTGATTGGCCAATCATTCTTATCTTCTCATCTTATGCAACTTTTCCATCTGTATTTCCTCTACTTCTCTTGATTCGCCTTCTCTCCTCAACTTCTCAGACTGTCTTGCTGCTTTCTTGATATTTTCATGCCACTAATTCTCAACTATGGTGGCTCTCTTCAAGGATCACTCGTATCTTGAGTCCATTTATTGTGGTTTCCCCCCCATTTGTCAAAGAACCCTTCCCCTTTCTCATGCCATGACTCTCACCCTGCCTCGCCCTACCCAAAGAGAGGGTGTTTACGCTGCCATCTTAGTCGGGGACATCGTCAGCATCCCCTCCTCCATCAAGAAAACCTTAATCCACAGGGGGATTTATCTCAACATCTTTCCCCTTGTGTCTTTCCTGAAAATTGCCTCCACCCGCGAGAAAGACTGGTGGTTCTCAATTGCAAATTCGATGATGTATCTCTCTAATGTGGTGCTAACCCAAAAATCCACAGCTCACGTAACTGGACAATCCAACCTCTGAAGTGATACTAGCTTTTCAATATCCCATGTGTAGATCCTCTTAACTCACCCTTGGAACTCTGGAGCTTATTGGAGCCTCTTTATCCAGTGGAAAAATTCTTCCAGGAACTTAACCCAGAAAATCTCGTACTAGTCGCTCGATCTTTCTGAGTAGAAGATTTCTTCATGAGTTTTTTCCACCTATTTTCTCCTCAGTTCCTCTTCTTTCCATATGAAGGTGTCATAGTTCCTTTCCCACCATTGATCAATACCAGATCTATGGATCAACGAAAGCATTCTCCCTACAGGTTCCCTTTTAACACAGGTCCCGACAACAGAACCATTTTGTTGGCACAAGTTTGATCAGGCCAAGGTCCTTCTCAGGACCTTACCATAAAAGGTACCATGTAGTCTAGAGCACTGGAATTTTCATCTTCTCCGAAGAGAAGAAGTCTCACCCGAAGTGTTGTTAAGACAGATAGAGAGGGAAGGGTAGGGAAAAGACTTAAGAGGATCCATAAGGCCTTCAGGACTCATTCCTAATCTTACGTAAGAGACATGAATAGATATGGAACATACATGTTTAATAATTGAACCTACTTACATTCTAAACAAGAATTTAAATGTAGAACCATCAAATAGAACTCATCAGCCATAAGGAAATACTATAATGCATAAGTAAACACACATAGACACATCATATTTGAAAATTTAAGTCCTTCTTCATATTATCTTCAAAATCTTTCTGTGATTACAGACTTAGAACTTCACTATAATGTGTTGTACAAACTCTTGACTCTGGACTCATGTCACAGAGCTCCAATTCTCAACTGATAGATCAATTCATTACAGACTCAGAACTTGACTTCACTCGACTTATAACAATCAACTCAGGACCAACTCATAATCAACTGACCAACTGGTTAACAACAATTATAATGACTAATCAACCAGCGTTGATAGCATCAGTAATATCAACAACTTTTTTACACTTATGTTCAACCCTATATATTGTTGGGTTTTGTCTTCCTTCTCGGCTTGCACGCTTTCTTGTTCTGTTGCAACCATTTTTTCTTAACTGGAGTTGTGCTGTCTTTGACAAATGACTTTTGTTTCTCTTTCTTTCCCTGCTATCCAGCTTCTTCTAGAGCTTCCACAACTCATGCTTAGTCAAAACTTGCATGATTCATTATCCCAAAACCGAAGGGCCCAACAAGTTGTATGGATATTGTATCTTTATAGGAGGATGAAATCTAATTTAGTCTAAGTGGTATACTGAAATAAGATGTATTTCAACACCTAATCGGGTAAGAGAAAAGTTTGGTAAATGTTCATCAGCCAAAGGAATTTGGGATAAGTTACATGATATATATTCTTTACCCATCGCAGATTCAAAAAATGCCAAAGAATATGCAGGTACAGATTAAGAACAAATATGTTCACCATGTCAAACAAATTCATAAGATGAATAGTACATAATCAATAGAGGTATGTTGTTTTGCTTTAATTGTGAAAAACATAGACATCTTGAAATAGAATGCCATGAAGGAAATGAGACAGAAAAATTAATTGAAAAAGAAGACAATTATGAAGAAGAATTGAACAGTGCTTTAGATGAACTAAGAAAACAAAGAGAAGAAAAAAAATCACTGAAGAAAGAATTGATGAAACAAAAGGAAAGTGCTCACATTTTTGAAGAATCCCAATAGGTCATCAAGAACTTAAGAACTCAGCTAGAAGAATCCAGAAAGATCGAAGAAAATATTAATGATCAAAAGAAGTATTTGGAATCCAACATAGCAGCACAGAAGGAAGAAGAGGAAATGAGAGAAAAGATATTGACAAATCATCTTAAGGAAAGAACTAACAATCTAAACTAGGTTGAGGCAGAGTTTGGTCAAGAAGAGAAAGGACTTGAAGAAGAAATAATCACATTAAAAATCCAACTTGAAGAAGCAAAAATAATAGAATAAGTCATGAAGTCTTATATAATGAAGAAAGAATAAGAGGTTGAGAATATTGAAGAAGAAGTTGTCACATTGAGAAGTAAAATCGTCAAGCTCAACAAGAACATTGAAGAGACATAAACATCCACATCAGTTATAGAGAATGACGAGAAGCACTCTAGGTTTCTAGAAAAGAAGAATGAAGAAAATAGAAATAGTTATGCAAAAGTAATCAAAGGAAGGAATCATGGTCAACCAGAATCTAAGAAAACTATTAAAGATAGATCTTCAAGAAGACCATCCATGTTCAAGCCACAAAGAATCTTCAATCATGATCATGATAAGTCAATGCAGAAATTCAGAAGGACTAAACAACAAAGAAGATCATTCACTCCCATGTATGCAAATTTATTTTATGATCATTGTTTTTATTGTACTAATTTTGTACATAAGGTTGCAGATTGTAGGGATTATAAAAATGTTCGAGCAATAAATGCCTATGTGGCCCCACGTAACATTGAATGTTGCAATTGTCATAACTATGTACACATAGCTAGTGATTGTAGAAGCATGATTGATACTTCCATGAAAGAGAACATTGATATCAGATATAAGAGAGTATGGATAAGAAAACATGAAGAACAAGTGAACAAAGACCAGGTCCCAGAGATCGCAATATTGGCAATAAAATGAGATGAAGAAAATTATACAGAGAAAAATAAATATGTCAGATACAGAAAGGTTTGGAAAATAACTGACAGAAAAGAAGGACATGTAAACAAGTAACAGGTTCAAGAGATTGTACTTTCATAGGATGGATTTTAATTACATAGGAAATGGATCGAACAATGCTAATGGATTCCAAATTGAAAGACATTTTTTGGACACATGTAGTGAATAAGAAAATTGACATTCAAAACAGAGTAATGCTCAAAAACAACAATGACAAAACTCCCTACGAGTTATCGAAGGGAAGACCAACAAATGTGAAGCACTTCGGAATATTTGAAATAAAATTCTACATCAAAAGAGAAGATGGTAGAATGGGAAAGTTTGACTCTCGTGTGGAAAAATGAGTAATTATTGGTTACTCAAGTACAAGGAAAGAATACAAGTGTTACAATCTAAGATTGAACAAATATGTGGAAATCATTAATGTAACAATTGATGAAACAGATTGGTGAGAATCAAAGGAAGAAGAAAATGAATCAGCGGAACATCTTTACGAAGAAGAAGAAAAAGATGAAGAAGAAGTAGAAGAGGAAGAGGAAGAAGATCAGACACAAGTAGAAGAGCAAGTTCATCAAGTGCCTCAAAATAAACCTAGCAAACGAGTACATACAAATCATCCTTCATATCAGATTAATAGAAACAAAGATGCAGGAGTTGAGACTAGAAGAAGAATCTGTTCACCAAAACAAATGTACCTAGCACTCTTATCTACAATTGAAACAAATAGTTTTGAAGAGGCCAACAAGGATGAATTCTAGAATAAGGCCATGGATGAAGAATTGGATCAAATAGATAATAAATTCACTTGGGAATTGGTTCCAAGACCAGATAATAAGAATTTGATTGGCACAAAGTGGGTTTTCAGAAATAAATTGAATGAAGATGAACAAGTTACAAGGAACAAATCTAGATTGGTATGTAAAGGATATGCATAGATTGAAGGAATAAAATTTGAAGAGACATTTTCCCCAGTTGCCAGAATGGAAGCAATCTGATTTATCTTAGCTTATGCATGCTCCAAGAATATTAAAGTGTATCAAATGGATGTGAAATCATCTTTTCCAAACGAGGAACTTGAATAAGAAGTGTACATTGAACAACTAGAAGGATTTCATTTGTCAAAGAACACATATTATGTTTGTAAATTGAAGAAGGCCTTGTATGGTCTAAAATAAGCTCCTAGAGCATGGTACTCTAGACTGGATAAATATCTACAACATATAGGGTTCAGAAAAGGAAGTTTAAACAACAACCTCTACATCAAGGTTAAGCCATAAATTTTCAAAGGATATGCGTAATGAATTTGAAATTTCATTACTTGGAGAACTATCCTTCTTTCTGGGTCTTCAGATACGTCAAATAAACCAAGGAATTTTTATTTATCAAACTAAGTATATTAGAGAAATTCTAAAGAGGCTCAAAATGGAACATTGCAAACTAGTTACCACTCCTATGTAAACCAGTTGCAAGTTGGGAAAATATGATGATTCAAAGTCTACAGACTAGAGGTAATACATGTTTATGATTGGTAGCTTACTATATGTGACAACATCTAGAACAGATGTAATTCAAAAAGTTGGATAGGTGGCACAATTTCAAGAAGCACCAAAGGAATCATACGTCTTATCAGTGAAGAGGATTTTCAAATATATCAAAGGAACAAAAGAGTTTGGATTATGGTATCCAAAAGGAAAGGATATATCACTTATTTCCTACACAGATGTAGATTGGGCAGGTTGCATTGATGACTGACAAAGCACCAGTGGAGCAATGTTCTACTTGGGTAAGTGTTTAGTATCTTGGCTAATGAACATCACCTCTTTTGTGCTCATACCCAACTTATATTTATTGTACCACACTCAGACATTGGTACTTGCAGAGGATCAATTTGTTCACTTCCTTGGCTCCAAATATCCTCTGATTTGATTATGAGACATAGCACTAAAGTGTATCTATTTGTGGCTATGATCTACATTTTTGCATGGATCCACTATGTATTTTCTCATGGCCATGATTTCTTCTTATATATATCACATGGATCCACTATGTATAGTTTTCGTGGCCATGCACATCAATTATATTTCTATCATTCATGAATCCACAATATACTTGATTGGTGGTCATGCTTACACCATACTCAAGCATGGGAATGATCGAATTGAGAACATAGTATCTTACTTGTTTCTTTTGTAGGTATTCTTTTGGGACTAATATTCAACTACTCCTACCCAACGAACCCTCCACTATAGCATGAATTTTGTAATATATCTCAACCATCAATTTCTCTTCTAACCTCAGAAATTAGGGGGAATTTGTTATAACATCAGTTTGCCACTACACATGCATATGATGACTCATTGGCCTATGTTACATCCATTTCCCTTCTTGAAAGAATTAAATCCCCATTTTCCTCCTCAAAAACTTATTTAAAAACCCATTTATGAAAGTGTACATGACTTTCCTTAAAGCAACTCATGTACATACACGAGTTCCCTGTTAGCAACCCGTGTACATGTTAATTTTGTCTCAAAAAAATATAATCCCTATATTTCGGGAAGATTTTATGGGATTTTATATTCCCTAACTTCCTAAATCCTATACATAAAGAATCCAACCATAAAAATGGAGTACAAAATATAGCCTTGGGGTGGAGGAAAAACATGGCTAAGAAAGGCACCATTATGTTGTCCTTTTGAGCATTATCCTGCAAATACCCTATATCCCTAGTGTATGAGATTTTCCCCTCTGCCTAGAAAACATTGTTTCCATAATTTTCATTCACCTTATCTTGTCAGTAATAACACCTTTGTCTTCCTTGGACCTACTAGAGTGAAAAGTGTTGGAGGCACTCCTATACCTTTTCATTCTTGGGTGGAGGAACTTGGAGCCTAGTTCCAAGACGATGTCATAGAGATTATAGGTTGTAACCAATCCATTTTGTTGTTATGAATAAAATAACTATCATTCTCGTCTGATTATTTGTGTTAATTTATGATTCTAATGATATTATGTGTATGTTATTTTGAATATAACATTGAATATGAATTGATCACATTAAGTTAGTTAGCAGATAACTAATTTCTTGCAGTTGCATACTTATTTGTATGCAAGAATTTCAGATGGTTGTTGTGAAGGAATTCCATAGTGAAAGACATCAAGTGGGATCTACTTCAATCATAGGATTCCAGGTGCACTCATCTTTTTTTTTTTTTAAATTTAGTTATTGTAGGTATTTATTCCTAATTGATTTTTTAATTAGAGTCTGAGACACGTTTCCTTTGGTTCTGATCTATTGTGGTTTTGTCCCAAATAACATAGGGAGTAATTTCCCATAAAAGTTAGTGTATGTTGGAAAAGTATTACCCTAATGGAATCATCCATAAAGGAGTTATATGAACACTAAAGGAGAAATGTTATCACATGATTCCTCATATCCTCTCCAAGATTTCCTCAAATTTGGAAAAGCCTAAGGGAAGTTTGGTGGGAATCAAGGGCCATTTCAAATAAAGCAATATTGGGTCATTTGTGAGATTTTCTAAATCTGAGAGATTCAACATTGATAAAAGTGGAATTATTAATTTGGTAACCAAGTTCCAACTTCAGGAGTTTTTCCCTGTCATTTAATTGGTACTCATAAAATAATTTATTGGCATATAGCCATTGCTAAGCGTTAGAGGAATGTTTTCAAGATATCTAGGATTTTGAATGGAGTTAGGAGGAACATGTACAAAATAAGGAACTACTTTATAGATTGTATTTCCAAATCATCAGAAGGGATTTCTCCATGATTACATTCCAGAATACAAAAATGATCCATTCATCATATTTCCAAATCCTTGGAAGGGATTTCTCTTTGCTTGAATTCCAGAAGATGGAAAGGATTTGCTCATCATATTTCCAAATCCTAGGAAGATATTTCTCTCTATAGGAAGCTTTGAAGTCATAAAAATCCACCTATGTGGTTTCCAAATACCTTTAAGGGATTTCTCCCTATGGGCATCTTGAAAGAAAAAATATTTTCTTACAAGTGAAGAGGATAATGCACAGATGTTCCCCCCTATGAACATGAAGGAAGAACTCCCCATATACACTCAAGATGACTAGCGATGTGATTTATATGACATTCAACATCTTGATTGATGACATGTTGAAATAAAATTAACCCCCACCATATGATGCAAAGGGTCGGGTTCCCCTACAATTGTTGGGAGCAAAGGGAGGAACGATGCCTCCATTTGATACTCCCAACATGGGTGGAATTTTGCTGGATATAGGGGTATTTTATATGGGAGAAATGAATATTGTGCAAAATATGGCCAATGTGGGGGTATCAATACCCAAAAACCTATAAGTATTTGTGGCATTGTTCATCATGGACCATTGAAGACAAGGATTTGAGATGTGACTTGGATTCTTAGAAGTCCAAGCATACAAAGGAAGAGAAATAAGAGGCTTAGTGAGGGGTGGGTTAAATTTCTTCAGAGTTAGATAAGAGACATCCTCAAACTCGATGGGACCATTATTGTCTTGTGGAGGAGGAGGTGGAACCCCTCCAAGAATTAGCACATGACCATCCAAATCCATTACAAATCACTCATCCTCAATCTTTTCATTACTAGGTCCTTCCCTTGCAATATTGTTCGCATTCACTTGAGTCTTCTCTACTGGTTCCCATGAAATAGTTTTATTTAGTCTACGCCTTTGAGGAGGTGGCTACACACTTTTAGGAAAAATGCCTCGGGTACTTCTAGACTAGCTAAGAAGTTAGTCAAACACTTTGAATCAAATATTAAAAAGTTTTAAGACACTAAAAACCTAAGGCCAACTAAACAAAAAAATATAGAGTAGACAACTAAAAAATGTCCTAAGAAGATTCATAAAACAAACTACCCTTCCAAATCTCATTTCAGTTTGGTTAAATCTTGAGTCCAACATAGTGAAGGTATTACCAAATGAACATTCCAAAAGATAATATGGGTTGATTAAGTCATGAGATTAGTTAATGAAGGAACAAGAGAGAGTTACAGTAACCTCCCACAACATTTACCCAAGGTGAAAGTACCCTTATGAAGATGAGTATCCTCCAAGGGAGCTGAAATAGTGAGTATGCATCTACCTTAGGTAATGTGATCACTTCCCACTCATAGTCATCTATGATATGTCCTAAGAATGGGAACTAGAGTTACCAATTCACAATTAGTGACTGGGAAGAACAGTGGTGAGTCAAGATCATATGTATGGGTAAGGAAAGAAAGCCCAAAAATTCCTATAAGTGATTTCACCTATAGGACCTAACATTTCCAGAAACCCCCATAAATGTAGTAATCCAACAAACACCGAAAAAAATCAAATAGGGGATATCACCTCTACTTGGCCCCGGTGCAACCTCGTACTTGACACATGTGTTAGAGGTGCCTTCCTAGAAAGTGATTCTTGCTACTATTGTATTTTCACTCACTAATCAATTATATTTTAAGTTGGTGGCCCTCGAGAGTTTACTCTCCAATCCTAATCCAAGACCCTACTTTCTAGACCATTGTTGGTTTTCTATAAAGAAAAGACTGGTGAATTTTAAATTATGTGTTCAAATTTAGAACGTAGTTGATTACTTAGGGATATGATGGTGAAAATTGTGGTTTTTTTCAAACTCTTGTAGAAAGAAACTTTTAAGAACACCATTAAATAAAACTTCACACTTATACTTAAATGAATTTAGTTTTCTATGAAATGCATGAACAACTTTTTATTTTTTAATGAAATGGAAATGATAAAGAAAGAGATAAATGTTATATTTTTTTTGAGACTTGGACAATGAGGCCCCACTTAACAAGGAAACCAAAAGAACAATGCAACTGAAGGAATACTACTCTTAAAATGTGCAAACAACAAATAAATAGAAACACCAACAAAAAAATTCTTTTCTTTTGAGAATGGATGCTAAGTGCAAACAAGAAAACACTTTCCAACTGTAAATCCTACTATAGACAAACTTTCATAATTAAAAACAAAGAAACTGCAAGAAAATAGGGAATAAAGGGAAGAAAAGGGAAAATTTTGCAACTAATAAGGTACACACACTCTCTAAGAGAACAACCTGTGTGTACATGCTCTTTTGATTAAGAAAATTAGTCTCATTTGTGGTTGGTGGATTTTGTTGTGGATTACCTACCATAATTCCTAATTGGTGTTGGTTGGTTCCTTATGAGGAAGAGTCACCGAGTGGATTTTTATAAGAATCTTCACCTAACAAGGTTGATCCAAGTAGGGCTAAGTGAAGAAACACCATGTTCAAAGGTGAATTAAAATGGGAAGGTCGAATTGGTGAATAAGGAAGACCCAAGACACATCCCAAATGGGTTATTCTAAGTATTTTCAGCTAACAAGGTTGAGCCAAGTAACACCAGGTTCAAAGGTGAATGCGGATGGGAAGATAAAAATAAAAAAGTAGTAAGACCCAGGGCATCTCCCAACACTAGTGGAAGGCCTTTCTGGTGTCAAGAATGTCAAGGTGATAAAGGATCCCCTATATTTCTAAACTTGTAGTGAGTATGTGATTTTGAGTGGGAAATGACAATCAATGTTTTTTTTTAAGATGGAATAAATGTAATAATATTGATAACTCTGATTTGGGTGTATATTGGTGTTTACCCACCTATTCCACTGGATCAAAGCCCAATTTCCATTTTGGTAGTTGTTTTCTAGTTTTTCGGGTCCTAAATTTTTGGGGTCGTTTTGAGGTCCTAAACAACATTTTTTGGGCTCGCCATTGTCACACTATAGATGGATAAAATTGTAATGGAAAATTTTTTATTCCTTGGATATACTTTTCCAATGGGCTATTGTGCACCTAAAATGAAGATCATATGCAAAAGTTATGACCCCGGGAAGTTGATGTACCAACTTACCCCATTGGGGCCCACATGACTTTTGGCACTTCTTATCCTAGGGTTATTTTTTAGGATGTTTAGGGTTTTCTCATTTTTGATTTATGTAAAAAGGCCTTTCGATCCTCATTTGTAACTAGCTTCTATGAATAATCATAGCCGACACATCTCTTCTCAAAGATAATCTACCACCATTCTAGCTAGCTTGTGTGCTTTTGCATTTTACAGGATTTTGTATTTTAGACATTTATTAATAGAATCTAAGATTTACTGTATTACTATGTTCCTTTCCATATCTATGTGTAATTATTTGTTATATATCTATTTTATCTTTTCCTTCATATCCTTCCTATAATAATCTATATTAGTGGTATCAGAGAAGCCTAATCCTTGTCGTCCTCAGTGCATGTCACCAATAAGGTTAGGGTATAGAGAGTTGGGTCTTAGGCTTGTATCTCTTGAGTATAAACGCTCTCTCACACCCAAGTGACCTTCCATGGTGGAAGAAAATAGGGATGTTGGGACAAGATATCCTTTCAAACTATTTCTCGAGGAAGCCCTCGCATGACATAGGAAGGATATGATGGATAGTTTCACCCAGATCCTTTGACGGATGCCAGAAACAACAGAGGCACCTTCAATAAATAATCACTTTGGAGGTGAGACACCCTTGAAGGTACAATTTAACCTTGATATTCCTTTATTTGAAGGCCAGATAGATGTTGACACTTTGTAAAAATGGTTAAATATGCTAGAGATTTATTTCTCCATCCACAATTTTTCCAACAGTAAACAAATCACATTTGTGCTCCTTAAGGCCCTTCCCCACGTTAGATATTGGTGGGATACTTACTATGAGAAACATGTGGAGGATGAGTCTGGAATTTTCGGGCCAAGATCAACTTGGGAGGATTTTGTTGATTCCCTCAAGGAAAAATATTACCCTATTGGAAGTTATGATAACCAGTACATGAGATGGACCACATTGCACCAATAGAGGGGCCAAATGGTGTTGGAGTTCACAAATAATTTCCATACCTTGTACACCAAGATGGGTATCAAAGACTCCGAGTGGCATATGTTTCTAAAATGCCATGGGGCTCTGCACTAGTACACCCAAAAAAAAATGGATTTTTTGTACATCTCGTCATTGGGAGCCGCTTATCGATATGATTTTCAAAATCGAGCAAAAATTCAAGCAGCAGAAGAAGTGGGAGTTTGTATCTACAAATCCACAACGATGAAAGTATGGTAAGGGTGGCCCTAAATCCCAAGCCAAAAAATATAGAAAGTATTTCCAATCCTAGGATAACCATTCCAAGACACCAATAAACAAGGTTAATGATCCGGGTGGATATTGGTGGCCACCCACCTTTTCCAACTGGCTTAAAACATTTTTCTGGCAATTTTGGTAATTTACTACTTTTAGCAGTTTTTAATTTTCGGGGCCATTTTGAGGGCCTAAATAAAGGTTTTTTGGGATATATATTCTCAATGATAGCCAAAGACTTTGATTTATCCCTGTAAATTAATCTCCTCGATGATACCTTTCCAACGAACTATTGTGCGCCTTAAACGAAGATTGTATGCCAAAGTTACGCCCCCGAGAAGTTGATACACCAAACTACCCAAAACGGGGTCCACAAAATTGTTGGCATTTCATCTTCCAGGGTTATGGTTTTGGATTTTATTTATGATAAAAAGGGATTTGGAGCCTCATTTTAAAATCATATTCTTGTGAATGCGAGTAGAGCACAAATCTCTTCTCAGAGATAAGATGCCACCATTCTACCGAGTCTTTCACTTTGTATTTTTACAGTCTTTGTACATTTTTTCTCATTAATAGAAAACTGTGTATTATTGTATCTATGTGTTTATGGTTGCATATATGATACATTTCTATTATATTATTGGATATCCAAGATATCTCTGTACATTTCTTTATTATATATCCTCTCTCATTTCATGTCAAAAATAATTCAGATCAGTGGCATCAGAGCAGGATGCTCTTGATTGTTTTCTTCATTTCATGTCCCCGATGAGGTCCGAGTATAGAAATTTGGGTCTTGAGCTTATCTCTCTTGAATAAAATCACTCTCGCATGCCAAAGAAACCCTCCGTGGAGGAAGAAAATAAAAACGACGAAGAAAAGGATTCTATCAATCTTTTTCTTGAGCAAGCTCTCAAGCGACAGTAGGACGAAATGATGGAGAATTTTTCCCACATCCTTCAAATCCTGCCGATAGCAATAGGCACATATTCATCAAGCAACCACTTTGGAAGAACCTCTCCTTTCAAGGTACAGGTTAATTTTGATATTCTCATATTTCAAAGTTAGATAGATGCAGATGCCCTAGACAAATGGTTAAATATGTTAGAAGGTTATTTATCTATTCATAATTTTTCCGACAAGGAAAAGATCACCTTCGCACTCCTTAAATATCTCCCCCATGTCAAGCATTGGTAGGAAACTTATTGGGAGAAAATTTCCATAGAGGAGTCTGGAATATATGGGACCGAGCCCACTTGGTATTTTTTTGTGGATGCGGTAAAGGAACAATATTACCCTATTGGAAAATATGAGGACCAGTACATGATATGGACCACACTGCAGCAAGAGAGGGGACAAGTAGTTCTAGAGTTCACCAATACCTTCCATACCTTGCACACCAAGTGGGGTATCAAAGACTCTAAATGACATTTGGTTTTGAAATACCGTGGGGATCTACAAAGATACATCCAAACTGAAATGGATTTTCTGGACATATCATCACTCAGTGCCACTTATTGATATGTTATTAAAATTGAGAAGAAATTTAAGCACCAGGAAAAAAAGGAGTTTAAGTCTGCAAATATGCAACAACCAAAGTATGATAAAGACGAACCTAACAAAAATTCTCCCAAAAACTAGTCCAAGCCATAGGAAAAGAAGGGTCACAGAAAGACAAAGGACACTGAAAAATGGTGTGATTTCCACAAAATCCCCTGGCACAACACCTAGGAATGTCACTCAAAATAGTGATTGGTGGCCAAGATCAAAGATAAGGAGTCGATCCCTGATTCATAATCTGATTCTAAAAATACTAGTAAAAGATAGATCATCGACGTAGACCACACTGATATTGTCATGACCACAACAATTCAACCAGAGGAACCAACAAATCCTAAAGAGGGGGAGCACCTTTTTCATTCACGGATGTGGTTGAAGGGGGCCCTGCTGCATTTTATTATTGATAGCAGAATCCAGAAGAACCTCATCTTTGTAGAGGTCGCAAACAGTTGGTATTGTCGAAAACACTATGCCCACAACCATTAAACATTGTGTGTCTTTGCTAGGGACGAGATCTCTGTGTCAGCCAATAGTGTCGATTTTCATACAGAATCCAACTCTTCAAGGATGAGGTATTATGTGATGTTGCCCCACTGTATGTATATGATGTTCTCTTCGGCCAACCATATATGTGTTAGCACCATGTTGTTTATGAGTCTTGACCCCATAGTGTCATTATTTCTCTTGGGGGTCATCTCTATAAAATACCAAAGGTATTTTCGACTACTATTCCACCTAAACAGTGTCGCAAGGTAGTATCTCATACTACAAAATTAAGCTTCTTCACAATCTGTTCAAAAGGTGAACAGAAGGATACATCAACCACTATAGCCTCGGCCCAAGCACCTTCTATCCAATAGAATCAGGTCGACAAGATCGCAACAAAGTATAAATATTCCTTATGCACATAGGCATATCATGTAGCCAGACTGGTTAAAAATTTCCAACCCTTCTAGCCACATGTTAGTGATAATCTTCAACAAGATAAGCAGTGCAACTTCTCTAACAAGGCAAGCAACTCATCAAGATGTAGATTCAACAAATGATTTTCCCTCTCCCCTGGGAACTCAATGCAATGGATACCATTGCTTCCTAAGAAGGGAGGATTTATCCATGTGGATATCGGTGGCCACCCACCTTTTCAGACTGGCTCAAAATAGTTTTCGGACAATTTTGGTAATTTACTATTTTTAGTAGTTTTTAACTTTCGGGGCCATTTTGAGGGCCTAAATGAAGGTTTTTTGGGATAGATATTCTTAGTTATAGCCAAAGTATTTTACTTATCCCCCTAAATGAATCTCCTTGATGATACCTTTCCAACGATCTATTGTGCACTCCAAATGAAGATCGTATGCCAAAGTTACGCCCCCAGGAAGTTGATACATCAAACTACCCAAAACAGGGTCCACAAAATTGTTGGCTTTTCATCTTCTGGGGTTTGGGTTTTGGATTTTATTTATGATAAAAATTCCTTTGGAGACTCATTGTAAAATCATCTTCTTGCGAATGTGAGTAGCATACACATATCTTCTCATAGATAAGTCAACACCATTGTAACGAGTCTTTCACTCTGTATTTTTACAGTTTTTGTACATTTTCGCTCATTAATAGAAAATTGTGTATTACTGTATCTCTGTGTTTATGGTTTCATCTCTAATACATTAATTTTATATTATTGGATATCTGAGATATCTCTTTACATTTATTTATTATATCTTTGCTCTCATTTCGTGCAGAAAATAATCCAGATCAGGTAATGGGAAGTCGAAGAAGGACACTGGAAAATGGTGTGAGTTCCACAAAATCCCTTGGCACAATACTGATGAATGTCACTCCAAACAATCATTGTTAGCTGATACAAAATCCCCATGTTCAAATGTTTATTTTGAATCTCATTTTGAGCCAGAAAAGAGAAGATGGATCATTGATGTAGAACATAGTGTCACCATCACTACCAAAAATGTCAAGCTAGAGGAACCAAAGGAGCCTGAATAAGGGGAGCATATTTTCCACTCAAAGATGTGGGTGAAGGGAACCGCACTCAATTTCATTTTTGACATTGGTATCCAAAATAAAATCATCCCGACAGAGGTTGTAAATAGGTTTAATTTGACAATGACACAACATCCTCGGCCATACACCATCGGTTGACTCATCTAGGGATGGGACATCCACGTCAACCAACAATGTTGTCTTCACTACAACATCAAACCCTTCAAATGCGAGGTATTGTGTGATGTCTCCCCACTTGAAGTTTGTGATTTTTTCTAAGACAACCATATATGTGGAAACATCATTTTGTTTATGAATCTAGGCCCCGTAGTGTCATTATTAATTTGGGAGATGAAGTCTATAGGGTACTAGAGGTAGTCCCAAATACTGTGGTCTCTTTGATCTCTATGAAGCAGTGCAGAAAGGTGGTTTCTTAGACTAGGATATTTTTCCTATGTATGGTTCGATCGAAAGGTGACCGGAAGGTCACTTCAACCACCAAACCCTCTGCACGGGGTCTATCTGCCTAGAAGCAACAGGTGGATGTAATATTCAAGGAGTACAAAGAAATATTCTCCTCTCCTACTGAGGTTCTTATGCACTGTCGGGTAAATAACCCAATTGATATGACACCTAGTTCCCCTCTGTCCAAAGAGCCTATATATAGTCATTTTGTTCTAGAGAATGAAGAAATAAAATGCCAAATCTAAGAACCAATTTTAAAGGGCCACATCAGACTCAAATCCTCACCTTGCGGGAGCCTGACTGTTCTAGTATAGAATAAGGACAATACATGGTGACTTTGTATTGATTACAGGTCCCTAAGAAATATCAATGTAAAGAACCATTGCCCAATTCCCTGGATTGGTGATATTCTCGATCAAATCAAGGGAGCCAAGTTTTTCAGTAAAATTGATTTGAATTCAGGTTACCACCAGGTGTCGATTGAGCAAACTGATGTGTGGAAGACAACCTTCTATTCCAAATAAGGCCTCTTTGAGTGGTTGTTCATGAATTTTAGATTTAATAATGCCTTGGCCACATTCATGTTGATGATGGATGATATATGATGGCCATTCACAAAATCCTTTGTGGTTGTATATTTGGATCACATCCTCATCTTCAACAAAAATTTGGAGAAACATTTGGAGCATATTCAACAGGTATTGGGCACACTGTGACAACAAAAGTTATATTCCAACTTGAAGGAGTGTTCCTTTGGCATGCAGAAAATCCAATATTTGGGATACATCATGGATGCACAGGGTGTACATGTGGATCCATTCAAGATCCAAGTCATCCACTACTTGTCAACCTCAAAGAAAATTACTGAGCTCTGTAGCTTCTTGGGCCTTGATAAATTATACCAAAGGTTTGTGTTGGGGTTATCTCATATCGCTTGTTTCCTAAGACAAGTGACCAAGGGTGGAATGAAGACCACATTTGTGTGGTTTGTGCCCCAACAAAAAACATTCAAGGATTTTAAATATCACCTTTTCTAAGCACCAGTCTTCATTCTACCAGACCTGCAATGACCATTTGATATTGAGACATATGCTTCATATTATGATATTGGTGCAGTCCTCATTCAACATGGGAATCTAATAGCATATCATAGTGAAACTCTATATGATGTTGTTCAAAGATACCTCACCTATAAAAAAGAGATGTACTCCATTGTGGAGGCATGTCAAAAGTGGAAGCATTACATGCTGGGGAAGGAAATGATCATCCACATTGATCAAAAGCCTCTTCAATTCATGAAGACAAAAATAAAGTTATGAAATGACCGCCATCAGAAGTGGTCCTCATACCTGCAAAAATTCCACTTCAATATCAAGTACAATAAGGGTAGAACCAACCCTATCGTAGATTATCTCAGCCAACCCCCAGTGGAAGCGCTAACCACAATTATCAACTCATGTGGACATGAGACATCTGGTTGGCCACAATTATACAATAATGACTCTAACTTTGCTATTTCCTATCAAACATTGAGTGTAGGAAAAATAGTCCCAACTTTCATCTCAAGAAGGGGTTATTATGCCATCTAAGACACCCTTTTGTTACTTCAAGAGAGTGTGCAAATTTGATATGGGAATCTCATTACAGTCGGGAAGCGAGACATTTTTGTGTAGAAAATATAGTGGTAGTACTCCAAAATCATTTTTATTTGTCAAATATTTGACAAGATGTTCGCAAGTACATCATATCTTGCACCATTTCCAATCCCTCCATCAAGAAATAGGGGCTATACTCCCCTCTTCCTATTCCATATAGGCCTTGGGAGTCCATCTCCATGGACTACATGTTTGGTTTACCTTCGACCAAACATGGGAATGACTATGTCTTCATGTTCATTGATCGATTCTCTAAGATGGAAATTTTGGATCCCTGGAAGAAGAGCATCACAACCGAGGTCACCACCAAGATATTCTTGATAGATGTTTGGGTTCATTTTGGGCTACCAAAAAATCTTATCTTTGATTGATATAGTAGGTTCTTGAGCACCTTTTGGTCCATATTATGATCGATGATGGACACCAAGCTGACCAAATCATCTTCCTTCCAACCATAGACTGATGGAAAAGAAAAGGTAGTCAACAATATGAGGTTTTATATTCTGTGAATGTATAATTCCAAACATCCATGCACATGGGATTAAATCTTTCCTTATGTTCAACATAGCTACAACAGATCCCTCTATAGCTCTATTGGACACAACCCTTTTCAGGTGCGCTTGGGGTTTCAACCATTGGCCCCCATTGACATATTTTTGTGCATTGAAACCACATAGGAAGAGTCATCCCATGATTAGAAAGAGGTTGATAGGGAAAGCAAATTTGTCAAGCACATCCAACACAATCCCAAGTACAAGAAGTGCCACGATCAACATCGGGCACCAAATAAATTTTAGATGGGTGATAAGGTTTGGTTTCATTTGTAGAAATAATGCCTCACAATACCCCATCGGAAGTTGTTCCCACTCCAATATGGGCCTTACACCATCACCAAGGCTATGGGTGAGAATGCTTTTGAATTAAGTATTCCTCCTTTTATTGGATTGCACATGGTATTTAATGTGGAACTGCTCCAACCATATTTTCCACCTCTCCTAGACAATTTGGATGTAGCTGAGTAGTTGGCCCCTAAAAAAATCAATACTTCTCACATTGAACAGGAAACAATTGATTGGATCATGGATACCAATACAAAGGACACCCACCAATAGACTATCAAAACTTATCGGGTTGTCAAAGAAGGGAATTTTATTCATCAGCGAAAGTGGTTGACCACGAGATAGGTACAAAAAAATTTTCCTCATCTAATGTAGGAACTTGATATCTATGGATATCGATGGACACCCACCTATTTCACTCACTCAAACCCAATTTCCATTTTTTTATTTTTTTTAGCTTTTCGGGTCCTAAAATTTCGGGGTTGTTTTGAGGCCTTAAACAATGTTTTTTGGGCCTGCCACATTCACACTATAGAAAAATTAAAAGTGTGATGGAAACATGTGTATTCCTTGGATATACCTTTCCAACGTTCTATCATGCACCTAAAATGAAGATCATATGCAAAATATATCACCCTGGGAAGTTGATATATCAACTTACCTCATCGGGGCCCACATGACTTTTGGCGCTTCATCTCCTAGGGTTAGGTTTTTGGATGTTTAGGGTTTTCTCATTTATGTTTTATGTAAAAATTCCTTTGGATCCTCATTAAATTATTTTGAATGAGTGTAGCCGACACATCTCTTCTCAAAGACAAGATACCACCATTCTAGCTAGCTTGCATGCTTTTGCATTTTACAGTCTTTTGTATTTCAGACAGTTATTAATAGAACATGATTTTTATTGTATTATTGTGTTCCTTGCCATATATCCATGTAATTATTTATTATATATATGTTTTATCTATGCCTTCATATCATTTCTAAAATAATATGGATCAAACTCAATCCAGGATAATAAATGTTTTGATAGGATCAAGTCTTTCACATGAGGGTGTGGAAAAAAAAACATGTTCCCTAACGAATTAATGTCTTTCTTCTCAATAATGTAACTGGGTATTCCAATAGTATTGACAATGGGGCATGAACCCCCAGAAGAGGACTAGTAAAGGTGTGAAAGGATCCATTATAAGGAAGGGTATTAAGGGCATGTCCCAAAGGAACTTGATCTGGATTTTATGAGAAGAGAGAAATTAATATAGATGTATATTATTGACACTGAGATTCAATGAAAAATATTAGAGATACATTAAAAATTGGCTTCTATTAATAAATAAATATGTTGAAACTAAAAAATGCAAACTGAAACAAGCTTGCTAGAATCGTGGTAGCTTATCTCTGAGAAGAGATGTGATGGTTGTGCTCATTCACCAGAAGATGATTACAATGAGGCTCCAAAATCCATTTTAGAATAAACATGAATTCGAAAACCATATAAATCCAAAAACCTAACCCTAGGATATGAAGCGCCAAGAGTCACGTGGGCCCCGTTGGGGTAAGATGGTACATCAACTTCCTGGGGTCGTAACTTTCGCATACAATCTCAGTTTTAGGCGCACGATAGCCCATTGGAAAGGTATATCCAAGGAATCACATTATGTCTTCAAACTCTTACTTTGACTATAGTCTAACTATGGTGATCCCTAAGAACGTTGTTTAGGGCCTGAAAACTAGGAAAAAACTGCAAAACTGCCAAGATCAACCAGTTGGAATAGGTGGGTGGCTACCAATATCCATATGGATCAATCCTCCCCCCTTAGGAATTAATGGTCTCCGTTTCATTGAGTTCCCCCATCAAATGAGGAGTTTTTTGTTGAATTTGGCCCCAAGTGAACCACTTTCCTTGGTGCAGGAGTTTATGTGCTTTGACAACTCGATAAAGCAGGATCCTCTATTGGCAAGTGCCCTTGACATGTGTGTCCACGATATGATTAGTGGATGTCTGTTCCATGTATTCAGGGTTAATATCTATTGGTTTCAACTATTTTTCTATGTCTGAGGCATCTAATAATGGTGGAAAATATGGCCAAATGAGATCCACATTGAACATCGGGTGCAAGCCAGAGAATTTTAGAATATTGAGCTCAAAAGCATTGTCTCCCACAGACTTGGTGATGGTGTAAGTTCCATATCCGAGTGGACAAATATTCCGATGGGGCCTTGTAAGGAATGTTTCCTGTAAGTGAAACCAAACTTTTTCTTCCACCTGAAACTTGTGTGGAACCCTATGTTGATCATGGCACTGCTTGTACTTGGCAATGGATTTCTATAAAATATCCTAAACCTATTGGAAGATGTGTTG
The DNA here is from genome assembly GCA_009831015.1 of Picea engelmannii. NCBI lineage: Eukaryota > Viridiplantae > Streptophyta > Pinopsida > Pinales > Pinaceae > Picea > Picea engelmannii. The sequence continues at coordinate 1,439,945 of ML778175.1, read as the reverse complement.
GATCTGCTCAATGAAATAGGTGGCTATGTTGGATTCATTTTGAGCATGGGATGAGTCTACTCGGGTGGATGTAAGGGTTAGTGCAACATCCATGGGACCTAATGGTTGAAATCCCATCCTCACCTGAGAGGGGCTATGTTCGGTTGAGCTATGTATGGATTTGTTGTAGTTGTGTTGAACATAGGGAATACTATCATCCCATGTGTAGGGGTGCTTGGAATTGTGCATGCACAAGAAATTCATGATCATCTGGTTGAGGACCTCGGTTTGGCCATCTGTCTCGGGGTGGAAGGCAATGGATTTTGTGAGCTTGGTGTCCAACAGTGACAAGAGGCTCGACCAAAATGTGCTAAGGAACTGGCTATCCCAATATGAGATAATGGTTTATTGTAGTCCAAAATGTACCTGTTATCTCCTAAAATAACATAGTCAAATTTGTTTATTTTAGCTGATAGGAAGTCATTGAAAAATACATTTCTAAATTTTTTAAGGTTCATTTTTTAGAGACTTAGGTTTGTAATAAAGTTTTAAAAACATTTGATTTGGTTTTCCCTTCAAAAAAGTCAAAACTCAGGCTTTGGTAGCTAAGTGCCTTTCCAAAAGAGCTTCTAAGCCACCGAAAGTGCAGAAATTCTGTGTTTTTACTGTGCTAAGTCATCATTTTCAAATGATGATTCTGAGCGACTAAAGAATATTTTTGAGAAACGAGAGGTGATTTTTTTTTCTAACACATCAAAGAATAATAAATTCTCTCATTTTTCCTACACGTGTCATAGATTGGGAGATTCAAATTCATCTCTGAGCCCTAATTTTCGGATCTCAAAATTTCTTTGTTTGACACATGTTTTTGAAATGCAGATCCTAGGAAACTGAAATGAATCTCAAATAAATGAGAGAGGTTTTTTCTCACAACAAACCAATATACAAAATCCTCTTCCAGTTTTTACACAATGGTTTTGGTTTGAGAGATATGGGTAAATCATTGAGCAACATATTTCCAGAAATTTATGTCTTTTCTAGCCACCTCACAAATTCGAATTTGAGTTAGGAGAAGAGGTTATCAGATCCATCTTTTGAGGATCTTGAAATTGTTTTTAAAGGCTATAAATCCAAGAATATTTGATGAACAAAGGGTTCAATTTTGAGTTCTAAACTATACTGCTATTGTGATAGAGATTCTTTCTATAATATGTTCAGCCTGCAAGCTTCTTTCACTGTTATTGTCAGATCTTCTTTTCTCTTTCTGTAATATGCTTATGAGTTGAATTATGTTCTTTATCTATGTTTACATAGTCCATTGGTGACTATCATCTCACTATCTGATTAGTAAGCAAAGGATCATAAGAATTTATTGCTGATCTATTAGCCCATCATATCTATTGTTTTATAGACATATGTTCTGGTTAATTGATTAGTCTCTTTATCCATTTGATTCACCTATATGATAATATCTCTTGAAGGCCTTACATTTTTTGAATATCCTTAGACAGTCTTGTGATACAATCCAGCAAGTTAGATATTCATCTTGATCCAAACCCACACCCATTATAAGAGAAAATAGTTACAAAAAGGTTAAGTTACCAGGCATCTCTGAGATATAGCCTAGGAGAGTTTCCTAGAGTGATAAAAGTACCCACACTCATTCAAAGAATATCTTGGCAGTGGACTCCATTGTGATTTTCTTCTTGTAGGCAGCCAGAATCACCATCTTGGAAAAGAGATCAATAACCACAAAAAACATAGTCATTTCCTCGCTTGGTGGATGGAAGGCCCGACATGTAGTCCATTGAAATGGATTCCCACAATCTATAAGGAGTAGGAAGAGGGGTGTATAGGCCTTGTTTCTTAGTGGTTTGTTTGGCAATAATGTATGCAATGTAGGACCTATTGAGGGGTCCGAAATCCCTTTAACTCGGCAGCAGGAACCAATCCTGTCGACGAGGCCCAATTAGACTATGCAACGTTTAATAGTGGAATGGTTCTCCAGATCTCGTGATTCGACCAAAATAATCGATGGGATTTACATTTTCTTATGAAATTTTTCTCCTTCAATTCGGACTTTCTCTTTTTGTGTTTTCTCTTAGGTGGGACTAATATAAGATAAAGCCGGTATAAGCCAAATAAGTGACAAAGTGGGTCAATTTAACTACTGGATAAGAGGCTGACCTTGGGATAACCCTTACTCTAGCATGCAGATAGTAATCATCTACCACAAGCCTAGTACTAATACGTTAACCGTGTGGGCATTCCAATTACTAACCAAGATACAATTTATCAGAAGAAAACATGCATGCGATAAACGATGGAAAGTAAAATAATTCACTCAACTATAATTATCAATCACATAATAACACAATGATTCATTTTCATCATTAAAGAAAAGAACTATAAAACATTGCATTAGATAACTTATCAAAAAATTTATTAACTCTTACATGTTACAACATCCATTCATGAGACTAAATAAGAAAAAATTATGCTCCACATCCAATCATGCACACTTTTGACGAAAAACACAAACTTGTCTCTGGTCCTAAACATGACTTCTCAATTAAAGGCAGCTCTGAAATAGTTCTTAACAAAACCAAAAATGAGGGTCTTTGCAATAACCATCGAACTCTAACTAATTAGTCGATTCTCTTATTTATAACATAAAATTAACTAAAAATAATGACTAAAGTGCAACTAAGTAAAACAAAACTCGCCACATGGTGCTCTCTTCTATCAGTTTTTCTAATATTCATCTCAGGATATCACTTAAGTGGGTGACTCTTCTCGTACTCAGACCACTTGATAAATATATCCTCACATGTTTTGGCATATGGGAATCTATGTTGTTCCATTGGGGCAGAGTAAATCTCTCTTATCTTTACTACTTGTGCCCAATACTTGACTATTCTAGCACTTAACTGTTGCAACATAGACTGAGCTTTGATTGGGTGCTCCATGAATAGTTGCACATGACCTGGTGCCATATCTATCACCTTAGCTATTTCCTCAATCCATGATGATTCTTGTTCGATGTGAGTCTTGACTATGTCCCACAAGTTGACAAAGCCATCAGGTGTGACAAACTCGGGGAGGCCGATGTATTTCATTACCTCGTTGATCTTGATCCATGTTTTCTTGCACTTGGCCCATTTCTCTTGGATTTCTTGATGAGGTTCCTGAGACATTTTAACCCAATACTCAATCAATTTCCTTATGCAGTCGATTTTGCTTTCCCTTAGCACTTGGATGTCATGCTCTTCGGTGTCTCATCCCTTTTGCACCACGCTGATATAGTCAATTATTTCCATGGATTGTTCCTCTTTTTCATACCACCTCTCTATATATTTGCACATGGAAAATTCCATGAGGGTGTCTTCTTGTAGCTCGTTTATCCTTGTAGTGAATAGGTGACATTCATCTGTAAACTTGTTGTACACCTCATTGAATTTTCTCCTTAGGTACATTGTGGCCTGTGTGGTGTCCTGGTAATATTTTTCCAAGTGGGGAAAATGTTCCAATTCCTTTAAAGCAGCATCCATCTCCTCTTCATCCCTTTTTTCTCTATCCAGGGTGGCATCTGTGATTGACATCCCTGCGCCGATAATTTCATATGTTTTGGCATGCTCTATATTTATCAGATTTTCCTTCATGGTGATGAGCATGGAATGATCCAAAGTGATCCTCCTATTCTTGGTGGTTATTTGGACGATATATTTCATTTTCCAATCATAAGAGATGGCGTGTATGTTGGATACTTCATCCATGGGTTGGGGAATTTGTTGATCTCCCCAGGTGAGTGTATTCCCTAGAATCTTGATGGTATATTCTTGTTCAAGAGTGGGTTCTTGAAATTCCTCTCTATGTTCTGAAGGCCCAACTTTTGTTTTTCTCTCATATGGGAGTTGAGTACCAATTTAAATTGAGGCATTGGGGGTAGGATCGGTACTTACTTTATCATCGACCATTGAGATGCCGATTTCCTACTGTGGAGCTTCTTCTATGGTTTGCCTGACCTTGGCTCATCCTTCAGATTGTCCACTTGGGTCTCTGGTGCATTGGGCAGCTCAGTGTCGAGGACACTCTTGAATTATTGTTTGTTCTGTGGAAGCCCTTGAATTTGAGTGTCAGGAATAGGGGTCACAAGGGATACCTCCGGACTCTCATCATCATCATATATTTTTATCAGTTCTCTTAGGGGGTTTGGCACACTTTCTCTCCCTGATGTTATGACTATCTCTTGTTGGGTCGAAAAACCCATCGGTGATCCCCCCAGTGGCGTTGTGAATTCAAGGTTGTTTAACCCAATAATATCATCAATGTCTTTGAATTTAGGGATTCTTGGGCTCGTCTGGCTTCCATATCGATTATTGGTAAGGGACATTATCATTCTTGTAAGGTCTGGGTCATCTTCCAGCTGGAAAATTATCTATTGCGCATGTTATAACATGAGAAATCCCCTTTCCCATGCATCCTGTGCCATATGGAAACCCCTGTCCTACATTGGGGATACCCAAGGAATCTTTGTTGCTTCGGTCGCTACCTGAGGAACTGCTGCTTCAATTGCTATCATTTCCTCTCTGGATCTGAGGGCCTCTTGAGCCAATTGTTCTATGGTTTTTGTTTGTTTTTCTAGACTCATGGCTCTAAACTTGGTCATTTTGGGATCAACCATCCTTGCTATAACCTCATCCCAGTACTGGGAATTTTTTCTGAAGATTTCATCTTCAAACTTGTCGTGGGCGTATGGCTAGCAGGACAACACTTGAAAAACATGTTTCAAGACTAGACCCTTTGGGTCATGCTTGTGGAATCGATCGGTATGGAATCAGAATTCTAATTGGATTAGAACTTCCTACTTGGCTTGAGTGGTGTCTTTCACCAGGTAGAATCCTACATGGAATCCATAACGTATAAACGCTCACTTCTTATCCTTGACGAGGGTGGAAATGTAGCCTTATAGGATGGTCTGGTAGCATATCTCTCCCACTACAATATGGTCAGGGACATGTGCTGGTAGGAGATGAGGTGCTCTGGTGGCCCTGAACACCCTAATGTAAGTATCATGTTCATCCAGATACCAGTGGCTGACCTTCAATATCACATTTTTAGCTGCAACCGATAGCCTCAAAAATTATTTCTTGAAAAGAATAAAATAAATGTGTGTGATGAATTTATCATAGATGAGGTAGTGGGATTTTTTGTACCTGTTCTCCCATAAGACGTTGAAATATATGTGGACCAGGAGCTCCGCGACGTGAAATCTTAGGTTCATGCTAGAAAAGACGTTTCTGGCACATATGACATCCAACAAGTATGATGCCATGTAGAAGGCTGGACTCTCCCCTTGTTTCAACGTTTGAGCCTGTAGTATGCAGATGCTTAGTTTCTTGGAAATAATGGCTCCCTAGTTGAAATAATTCTCGGAAATAGCTACTATGTAAGATAGAGGCATACATGCCTCTGAAAATCTAGAGCAGTCTTTCTACCCATACAACCGACATATGAGAGCCATTAGGAAGATGTATAGTTCTCTTAGGTTGGACGTATGGTATGAGCCAAAGGTCTGGTTGGTGTATTTATTATCTTATTGCCACCATGAGGCCATTACCCAATTGGTGTAGTGGAACTCATAGAATTTCATGGCGAAATTAGTGTTCAGTCACTCCTCAAGGTATTGAAGCTTGTAATACTTCTGGACCTCCACTAGAAGGAAAAATCCGACACACCCAACATTTTCATCGTTGATTAAGCACTTATGTGTGTCTGTGTGGTCGATGAGCCATGGCAGTAGTTATATATAGGGAAACACTGGGGGTTTTCTTTCTACCATGTGTAGGTAGGACTATCAGATATTCGAGAATACCTGGTCATCGAGCGCTCTCACATCTGGGTCACTGTGTGGGATGTATTCCATGAATTCCTCTTGGCTGATCTTCTTGAATAGTTCTCCCTAATGTGGGAGTGTCATCTTCATCCCTGTGTTGTCCTCTGTGTCTCCAAATGTCGGAGGTTGAATGAAAACCTTCCTTGTAGATGTCTTAATGAATGGTTTAGGCCTTGGAGTATATTCCAACTGTTTAGTGACCCCTTGAGAGGACCTTCGCCTACCTTTGAATCCTTCATCTTTAATGCCCTTGGTGATCATCTAGTGTTTGGATTCCTTGGAGGCATTGTTCCTGCAATTGGAAAATCAAAGTTTGGATATCATGCAAAGAATGTAACCGGATAACAAATATATGAATCATGGCCACGTAAAAATCACAAACTTGGATACATACATATAAATCTTGCTAGAGCTGGTTATTTGATACTCATGGGAAATTTGTAGCTTTCAAATTTATCTTCTCGCTTCTTTGGATTCTCTGAAACTTCTTTGTGCGCAAAATGGTTTCATTTACAATGGCTCAAGATAATTTAAACCGGGGAAGGACTTAATGTGTTGTATCAACCATTTAATTCAGATGATGAGTGAATTTCAAACAAATATTCCACCGAATTTCTACAACTTAAATTCATCATGGGTTTATGACGGAGGCATGGAGGGTGATTTGGTCTATTGGTAATTTCAAACAACCATTTTGATTTACACATGAAGCAACAACTAATGCAGGATTTGGAATTAATTAATCCCTTAAATGCTCCAAATCTAATTGCATCTAGCGCTAAATTGTCCCATCGTGTCACTTTATCAGTGGTTGGATCGAGGATCAGGGTGTGCCATGAACATTTCCCTTGATATCCTTTTGTGAAAACCTCCGACACCAATCAATTTCATTGTCTGGTGCTGACGTGGAAAAACTGACTCGACGGTGTGACATGGACCTAGGGAACCAAGAATGACTCGGGGTTAATCTAGACCATACAGTTTCTCCAATCTGGAAAAGGCACGTGGCGTTGAAGACCAGTGACTTAATTTGATCATATTAGTCAGAGTTAGAACTTTCTTCAAGTTGTGCATTCTAAACTAAACCTGGGCTCACCAATGTTGAAAAGGTATCAAGGATTGGCAATCGGGGATGAAACTATCAATAGTTGTTTTGTGGATTAGCTTCCTCAAAACTCTCGATGCTGAAATGCTTCAAGAATTGACGATCAAAAAAATATTTTTTAGCATGGTTTGAATGTTCGTCGTGATTTGGTCTTCTCCAATTTCGATAAGCGTGTCGAGGATTGTCCATTGACGATGTCCGTATGTGATAATTTTCATGAAACTAAACTTCCTTTCGTCGATAACGGTGAAGATCGGTGCATGGCAATTGAGGTTTCTTAAGCATGGATGATTTTAAGGATGGAAATTTATTTTAAAATGTAGAAACCTTGGCGAATATTACTGATCCTTCATATGTCAACTATAAATGTTTTGCGATATTTTTTTAAAATATTCAAATTTATAAGTATTTTATATAGTTTTTATAAAATTTTGGCAATTTTTAAGGTAAAATAATTTTATCCTATAGAATTTGGGCGAATCATTTTTAAAATAGAGAATCTCATTTTTGGAAAAACCATGTAAAATTAGACCATGAGCGAAATTTAGCCCCTAAAATCATCCATGTGAATCTTGAGTGATTCCTTTTTTACCTCTTAATTCCTTCCGATGTCGAATCTTGAGCATGTTGGGTGAAGTGTTTTGGCTATTGATTCTTTATTTAAAAGCTAAGCCTTTTTTAAGTCATAGGGTTTCATAGATTCAAACAAACCTTGAAATACTAATGCGAGTCAAGATAATAAGCAAGGGAAAAAATTCTAAAAATGAAGTCGAATCAGACAGTGCAAAACATCAAGTGGTACCCAAAAATAAAAAATTTGACATAAGGATTTTAGGGTGTGTTGAGTTCTCAACAAATGACGACTTACTGGGAAAACGAAGAATCTTTTTCCTCCTTCAGGCTAGACTGATAAAGACATTGGTGAAGAACTTAAATGATTTTTATCAGAGCCTCTTTTACCCTTCAATTTGAAATTCCCTGGTTGATATGTTGAGGCCTATATATGCTGATTTCAACCTTTATTCCACCTCCATTTATTGTAACACTGACTCATGCCCCCTCTGAAAAAATTCTAGTAAAGCGTTCACTGGCACTAAGCCTTGAGTTATCCTTATTCATTTTCTACGGTGTTGCTCCGCTACCAATGAGTGTCCATAGCCGCAAAAGAGTCACCCCACCATCACAGACCTTTTTACACTGCCAACGAGTATCCATAGCCTCATCGGAGTTATCTTCACACCCTCTCCTACTATTTACTCATTTGATATAGTTAATTTTATTTCGACAGAATTCCCTGAGCGAGTGGGAGAGGATGACGTCTATTATTTTTAAAAATGAGATGGTTAAGGTGAATCTTTTGCTAGCTCTGTCTTTGAGGTTCATGTAGTCCTTTCCATCTTACCATCTTTCCCTTAGGGTTTCACTAGACCACTAGGAAGACATTTCTTCACTTCTCCAAAGTTTTTTATTTGTGCAAGTTAGATGGAGAACCCCTCGAAACAACTGCAAGTTCCCTAGTGTTTCTTGTGTTGTGTGTGAGCAATGAGTTAGGAACAAAGTTTTCCATATCGCATGATTTGAGGTCAATCATTGTCTTCCTAAATAGAATATTAAAAAGTGTAGAAGTACAATAGAAAAAGATAAAACAAAAATGCATTTCATAATCGACCTAGCTAAAACCAAACATCATGAAATACGCACACAAAACATAATTTTTTTTGTATTTATATATATATATATATATATATATATATATATTGGAAATATTGTTTTAGGGCTTGGCCATTCACTGGGAGGGTGTCAGGTTCCCCCCTTAAATTCTATAATCGATAAGTGCCTGCCCCTATTTTCTCGGCCACGTGGAAAGGTTTGAGCCATATATTCTAAAAATTATAATGTTTTCCCTTTGGATCATTCGCTGTGTCCCATTTTAGGAAAGTGTCCTACTTCAAAATTCTTCTCCTTATCTATGTTTTTTTTAGGAATTCGGTGTTATATCTCCTATGATATCTAACCCCCATTGCTCGAAAGGCCTGGAAACAACCACTGGTTGAAGTGGGAAAGTTTCTCTCTTTTCCCTTCCTGCACTTATTTGACATGTATTACAGTTCCTAGTGTATGTGTGAGAGTCCTTGAACAGAGTAGGCCAATAATAGCTAGCTCTCAGTATTTTATGAGTAGTGGTGTTTCCTACAAAATGGCCACCTACAGGACCATCATGGATCTCCTTCATAACTTTGTTGGCATCTTCACATTCAAGACATATTAAAAGTACCCCATCGTAATTAACATAGAAGAGTACTGAGTTTATGAGGCGATATTGTGTTGATTTCAACTAGAGGGCTCTCCTTTCCCTAGGGCTTAGGTTTTATGGGCAAGTTCCATGATGCATGACATATGCTAGCTTCTCATACCAAGATTCTTTCCCTGGGGAAATGTATTAAGCTTCACCACACCACAATGCTAATTCATTCTCCCATTCGGGGTCTTCATTTATTTTGTCCTGGGCTTCAGCTACCAGTTTGAACAATCCTTGACCCTTAACTAGTTTAGTAGGTTTTATATCTAGATTGAACTCTTGGACTACTTCCATCTGATTTCTTCTTCTTTTGCCCATCTCCTATTGACTAAATAGGTATCAAGTTGCGAGGTGAGGCATGATTACATTGGTATGGTTCTTGAGGATGTAAGATCTAAAGTTTTTTTCCATTTTGTAAACCACATAAGCCTACTTGTCGATGGTAGGGTAATTTAGTTTAGCTCCTTGGAGGTTAGTTCTCATGAACGACACTGAGGCCTCATTGTTATCATCATACTTCTGAGTCAATATGTCAACTAACAATTGGTCGGAGGTGAAATTATAGAGGAAGAAGTCTCTACTGAAATTGGGACTTCGTAACACTGGAGCTTGAGATATTGTAGTCTTAATATTGTTGAAATCATCCTTTCGTTCACCATCCCACTTAAATTCAACATCTTTGTGGATCATTTTTTGTAATGGTCTGACAGTCTTGACGAAATCGGGGGTGAATTTCCTCACAAAATTGATTTTCCCAAAGAAGGATTGCATTGGCTTTTTGTTGTGAGGTAATGGGAGCTGAGTTATAGCCTGGAATAGTTATGGGTATATGTAAATTCCTACTTGGGGTATAATATGACCTAATAGCTTTCCCTCCTCAACACCAAAAATAGTTTTATTAGGGTTTAAATATATACTGTATTTTCTACACCTTTCAAAAATCTAGGTTAAGTGTTGGATGTGCTCCTCTCTTTTCTTTGAATACACAGTTACGTCATCCAAATAAAATACTACACATATGTTAATCAGTCCTCGAAATGTTATGTCCATGGCCCTTTGGAAGGTTTATCCTACATTCCTTAACCCAAAGGGAATGCGTTTATAAGTGAAGGTTCCCCAGTTGGATCGGAAGGTAGTTTTCAAGAGGTCTTCTTCTGAGAATAGAACCTGGTTGTAACCTAAGAAACCATCAAGTAGGGAGAAAATATGAGATCCAAACATGGTCTGCAAGAGTTGTTCCATTGGTGGAACTGGGTAGTTTTCCTTTTCTAAAGCTCTATTGAGGTTTCTGAAATCTATGCATAGGTGTATTTCTCCTGAATGTTTCCTCATAAGAACCAAAGTTTCTACCCACACAGAATGTCTAACCTGGAAGATAGTTTTGGCATCTAAATGTTTCTTCAACTCCTGACACATGAGAGGTTCCAGGGATGGGTGATACTTCCAAAGATTTTTTTGGAAGGGTTTCACTTCAGGTTTTAATTTGATAATGTGTTGAATGATACAGGTATCATAATTTTTCAGATCTCGATAGGACCATGCAAATACATCTTGATATTGTCTGAAAAGTTTGAGATAAGCCTTCCTTTCTGTTGATTAAGGTTGGTTGTCATTGATGTCAACCCTTGAAGAAAAACCCATAGCACAAAGGTTTGGGTAGTGGACTCAATAGTGTTTTATGTAAATATGAGTCATTATTTTTTTGTCATAGTTGATAAGAAGTAAATAAGGATGAACTCCAAAGTGGTCCCCTTATGGTGAAAGACCTCATGGGAAGACACTTTTTGGTGTAAGAGAACCCATGCTTAATTGTGGAATAATGAGATGAAGAAAAGTTAATTTGTCAGGGAAAATATCCTAGATGGATAGTTCTTGTCATTTCATTTCTGGTGGTATGTGGAACGTCACATAATTCCTCATGGTTAGAGAGTTATGGCCATGTGAAGCTGGACACCGCAGGTTTTGGGTAATGGACCCAAGTTTGTTTGATGGGTAATGGTATGAGTTATGATATATTTTTAGATAATACTATTCTATATAGATAGTACATGTCATGCCATTTCTGGTGGTATGTAGAATGTCACATAACTCCTCACGGTTTGAGAGTTATGGCCTTACGAAGTTCGAGGACCCTCATATGTCATCTAGAAGCCCCAAAAGGTCAAACTAATCTAAGTGGTTTAAGAGATTTTAAAAGGTAAATAATAAATTGAAGTGATGAGTTTATTATAATTCAAAGTGAATACAAAATAAATTATTTCAATAATAATTTTAATGGAGAAATTAGAAGTGGACCCAACCCTAAAATAAGGAAAGTGGGGCCAAG
>ML778175.1:1412310-1422794 GCA_009831015.1 Picea engelmannii | reverse complement strand
TTCTATGGGAACAAGTTGCAGAAAAGAACATCAGAGTTGAGTATGTGGGCACAAAAGAACAAGTGGTAGACATCTTTACAAAACCACTTACACGTGAAGCCTTTGAATATCTTCGCCAAAGACTTAGAGTTATTTCTACTCCAAAAATGAATGCTTTTTGAATGACAATATTATATGTCTTAGGTGTACACGAGGAAGCACCATAAGAGGACAGTCTGTCAGGGGGAGTAGCCCCGGATGGAAAGATACCTTTGCCATTGATGACAAAGGGGGACAGATTTATCACATGCAGAGGATAGAGGCATGGTTCCAGGAGGATCAGATTTATTAGATGCAGAGGACAGAGGCATGGTTTCAAGGGGAGCATGAGTGATATGATTTCAGTGTTGCATCAGAGTGTTTCCATCATTGCCAAAGGGGGAGATTGTTGATTAAGGTTGGTTGTCATTGATGTCAAACCTTGAAGAAAGATCCATAGCACAAAGGTTTGGGTAATGGACCCAATAGTTTTTTATGTAAATATGACTCATTATTGTTTTTTCATGGTTGATAAGAAGTAAATATGGATGAACTCCAAAGTGGTCCCCTTATCGTGAAAGCCCTCATGGGAAGATGCTTTGTGGAGTAAGAGAACCCATGCTTAATTATGGAATAATGAGATGAAGAAAAGTGAATTTATCGGGAAGATATCCTAGATGGATAGTTCTTGTCATGTCATTTCCGGTGGTATGTGGAACGTCACATAATTCCTCACGATTAGAGAGTTATGGCCATGAGAAGTTGGAGACCCCAGGTTTGGGTAATGGACCCAAGTTTGTTTGATGGGTAATGGTATAAGTTATGATATATTTTCAGATAATACTATTCTATATGGATAGTACATGTCATTCCATTTATGGTGGTATGTATAACATCACATAACTCCTCATGGTTTGAGAGTTATGGCCTTACAAAGTTGGAGGACCCTCATATGTCATCTAGAAGCCCCAAAAGGTCAAAGTAATGTAAGTGGTTTAAGAGATTTTGAAAGGTAAATAATAAAGTGAAGTGATGAGTGTATTATAATTCAAAGTGAATACAAAATAAATTATTTCAATAATAATTTTAATGGATAAATTAGAAGTGGACCCAACCCTAAAATAAGGAAAGTGGGGCCAAGTGACCTAGAAGATATTTTTAAGGAAGCTACTTGGTGAGTATAAATAAGAGGCAAGGCTCTCTCATTTGAGGATCACTTGAGCATATTGAATATATATAGGTGTTTGAGGTATAGAAATTATATCCAAGATGAAATTTTGAGGAAAGTGAAGAAAAGAAGGCCGAAATGAAAGGAAGGATAATTTATTTTGATGGTGCTTTCTAAGGTATGTTATTTTCCGGTCATCTCACCATTTTCTCTATAACTTTTTTTCTATAATGATTCAGATCCTGAAATTTATATGAAAGTGAGACAACATATCCAAGCATATGTGGTTAAACATTCATCTTGTGGGTCATTGTATTTTTGGATTTACACTATGTGGAAAATAGGGTTTGTGGCCAGTCCTAAAACTATTCAAAATCAGGTGTTTCAGGTAAAAACATCATAACTTCTTCATAATAGATCCAAATTTAGTGAGACCAAATGTGTTGGTTATGGTATAGGATTTAGTATTCTTTGTAACTTTTTCAAATCATTTCATTAAATAGTTTGTTCGGGGCACACTCTACAGGGTCGCTCTCTAGAATAAGCCAGAATTCAGCAAGGTATGCCATTGTTGCTATAACTCATTTTCTAAGAGGTTCCAAGTAGTTCCAAGTGGAGGAATCGTATAAAACACACTGAAGAACATTGTGTATCATTTTCAGATCTTTATACATTACAGGTTCAAATTTATGATTACTTCAAGTTAGGGTTGCTGACTAATCCAAAACTAGGCATGTGAGACTAAAGAAAAGTTTGATGAAAATGCTAATCTCTTGTTTTTAAAGTTAAGGAAGGCTTGTAGGAATGTGATCATATGCACCAGGTCTATTAAAGAGCTACAAAGAATATTTGGATGATGAAATTCATGAGGGAGTTTGGTTGTGGCACATGTTGAGTACATGGTTGAGACAAGTAGTTGATGAGTTGACACATACATGAAGTGTATAGTTGATGATGATGGTACATATTGATGATTAATTGTTGATGAGTAGTTGACACATGATTGGAACATACTTGGTACATGGTTGGATGCACTTGTTTATGGTGCAGTTTGGTGCATGGTTGATGCACTTGTTTATGGTATAGGTTGATTACAGGTTAGTGCATGGTTGATGCACTTGTTTATGGTACAGATTGATTACAGGTTGATGCATGGTTGATGCATGGTTCAGATTTATTGGTACAGGTTTACAGCGGTATATCTCACAGTGATAGTGTGACAGTGGTTCCATCATTCTACTTCTACTTCAGGGTGGCAGGACGGGGTAAGGATAGGTGATTGTAGCCACCTTTCGGTTGTAGCCGGAGAACATTGAGGGTTGTAGCCTTCTTCTGGTTGTAGCCATAGATTTGGGGAGTTGGAGCTTCCCTCAGGCTTTAGCCTAAGAAACTAGGGGGTTGGAGCCTCCTTCCAGTTGCAGCTGAAAAAAAAAGGAAGTTGGTGCTTCCAATGAATGTAATTCTTCAAGACATATAAGAAAAAGAATTCCATGGTTTTCTCCCGATTTGGGTTTCCACGTAAACCATTGGTGTACTATGTATGTGTGTGATTGTTTATTTATTACTGCTCATTATTGGATAATAATTCTACATTGATATAACATTTGAAGAAAAAGGATTATAATTATGTTATTACTGATTCACCGCCCCTCTCAGTAATCCAACACTTTCCTCTTTAGATATTGTCTTGTCGAGATTTATATTCTTGGGGTTTTCCGGGGTTCCTAGATTTATAGTTTCATGCATGGGACAAGAAAAAACTTAATCTTTGCATTGTTTGACCATTTAAACCTTTCCCTTAAGTCAAAAGGGTTTTCTAAATTGGCTATCACCTTTGGTATCATGTGAGCCCTTGGTTTATTAATGGATTGATCTGTCTAAGGATCAACTTATGTTGATTGTTCCTGGAATACTTCATCGTCAATATCCAAGTATTTAAAATTATCTTAATTTTTCAAAAAGTTTATGATTTGTTCATCTCCTTCAAAGACCTTCCAATTATAAATATTGTTGGGAACCGATGGTTTGTAGAGAAATTCCATAGTGAATTGAGAGGCTTCATAATCTTGTAGAGTTCATAACCTTGAAGCAGCAGTGGCCATAGAATCAACAAGAATATTCTTTGGTCTGGGGATTGTTGTAATGTTGAAAGCTTCAAAATTCTATCATCATGTGCATTTCCTGTTGGTAATTCTTTAGGTGTGGGGATTTTCAATGTATAGTATTTCTTACTTGTCTAACGATGATTTAAGAATCTTCAAAAACCTTCAATTCTTTAACGTTCAAGTCTGTGGCTTTATTTAGCCCTTGTACTAGAGCTTCATATTCGACAGTTTAGTTTGTACATTCGAACTCTAGTATGCAAGAAAAAAATATCATTTTCTTTTTGGGTCAATGAGGATGCACCCTGCCCTAGAAACCTTTTGCGATTTAGAACCATCAAAGTATAAGGTCCAAACTTGTGGGAAAAAACTATTAGCTTCCTCTTTATTGTCACTTCCCTCTACCTTTCCTTCTTGTTTCATGATTTCTAACATAGGTTATTGATAGAATAGTGTCTCCTTTGCTGCCACTAACAATTTCTCTTGAAAAATCATTTTGGATTTTTGAGTAAGAGGAACATCAGATGAGAGGGTGGGAAAACTCCCAAAATTAGAGTCACAGGAATAATTTCCTAGCACGTGAAAATATTCTAATGAGGGTTCATTAATGGTTTCTAAGTCGGTGATAGTATGTTTTAGATATATTTCCCTATCGATCCTGATCATATTTGGGTATCCCTTTAATGGTAGCCAAAGGTGCACCCATTATGTACTAAAATGTCTATTTAACTTCTTAGACCAATGTTGGTTTAATAACAATCCATAAGCTTCTGGGATATCTACTATGATAATATCAATTACTTGCACAAAATTAGGGTGTGTCATTCTTCTGATCATCACATCTTTGAGTTCTCCCATAACCTTAACCTAGGTTATGTCTAATTGTATTACATGTTTATCTCTTTTGAGAGGAACAATGTTTAATGTTTTGAAAATAAACAAAGGCATAACATTAGAAGATGTTCCTGAGTGAACCAAACAATTATGGAGGCTTCCATTGAAGACTTGAAATATCAAAAGGAAAGGTGAGACAAAAGGTTTTCCCTTCTTGTCTTCAGAGAAGGCATTCACAGTTGGTTAATCTCCTACATCTGTGGGAGTTAGATTTCTTCTTTGGTCAGTGCTTGTTGTAGGATTTTCTACTGATTTCAATGCTTGTAGCAGAAATTATTTTTGTTGAGGGATTCTACACATGTCCATGACCAATATATTTGCCTTTAACTTCTTCAAGTCTTCTACTATGTTGTAGTCTATCTTGGATGATTCTTGTGTATGGATGTTTATATGGTTTATTTGAGTAGAAAAAGGTGTTTTCAGATGATCAGGGACTGGTTTTTGCCCAGACGTTTCAGTGGTAGTAAGATCGTTTGAGACAGGTTGACCCTTACTTTTCATTTTCACAGTCGAGACCTCTGTGGGTGGTTCTGGAACTTCATATAGGTTGTTGAAAGGCATAAGTAGGTCAGGGTCCCATGTCAACATGGATGCTTCTTCTAGTGGATCAATTTCTTCCTAATCAATAACATTCATAACTAAATCACTTGATTGTTCAGTTAGGGAAACTTCATCTAGAAACCAGTTGGCCATAAAATTCATGGCATGCACCCATTTTGAGAAATCTCTTTCAGAGTGATTCTCTTGATGATAAGTGCAGAACGAGTTGGATGCTACATTTCCCAGATCGATGTTTAAGTTGGATTGGGGGAGTTTCAATTTCTTTGAATGGTGGATTCCTTTTGAAAAAAAAATTAATAGGTCCTTTGGCCTTGGTTTCCCTCCCCTGCATTTCTCTTCATGTCTATGATTTCGTTTGATAACTTCTTTACCATGCGTTGTAAGTCTTCTATGTCTCCACTTCCCTTTTCAAGACCCTGTTTTTTTTGTTTCCCTGAGGGTCTATTCAATAGGAGTCCTCTCCTAGGAGGAGGTTGAACTTCCTTCTTAACTAATGAGACCTGACGTTCTTTACATCCCTTCATTTGGAAATCAATCATGTTGGCTTCTTCAAAATTCTTAGCTAAGGTTGGTTTGGCAGCCCTCTTCACAAACATGGAAAAAGAAGCTGGGAGAGAATTAACATATACTTTGATTTGCAACTCCTGAGTAGGTTGAGCTTCAGGTTGGAATTTGTTTAAAATAGTTGTGAATATTTGATTGAAATATTTAACCCTCTCCTTGGAACTCATGGTCGCAACAAACAATTCAACCATAAAATCTCCTGTAGTGGTTTCTTTAGAAAATTTATCTAGAAAGTCCTTTTGAAACTTCGCCCAACTAATTATGGATCCTACAGGCAAGTTAAAATACCATGTGAAAGATGAGTTCTCAAAGGTATAGGGGAAAATTCAACATACTATGTCTTCATTTTGGACATTCATCAGTCTGATAGCTAGTATGAACTTTTTAATATAGTCTTCAGGAAATCCTTAGGTTTCAGGGTCAAATTTAGGGAGTAACTTCTTTGGATGTTGGGGAAGGTTATGAAATTGTCTAGGGATGGCCAAAGAATATATGGCCAACCAAGGTTGATTATTATATGGTGGGTTTCCCCTCTCTTAATCATATTCATTGTTATCTTCCATGCCTTCAGATCACGAACTTGAGCATTCTGAGTTAAACCCTTCCTCTTCTGAAAATCGACAGGCTCAAAGAAGTTGTCAGTTGACGTTTCATGGATTATATTAAGAGGATGTTTGATTTCTTTGAGACATTGATTTATTGTTGTGGATCTTCTTCTTTTGGTTTTCTTGACCTTGGATCATTCTTTAGACTTTTCACTTGGGTCTTCGGTGCATTGGGCAGCTCAGTGTCGACGACACTCTCGACTTCTTGTTTATTCTATGGAATCCCCTGAATTTGAGTGTCAGGAACTAGGGAAGATGTCATATCTAGCTCCTTTTCCTCTTTGACATGTACAGGGGTCACAAGTGATACCTCTGAACTCTCATCATCATCATATATTTGTATCAGTTATGTTAGAGGGTTTGGAACAGTTCCTCTCCTTGATGTTATGAATATCTCTCGCTGGGTTGAAACAACCTTTGATGATTCCCCTGGTGGCATTGTGAATTCAAGGTCATTTAACCCATTAATATCATCAATGTCTTTGAATTTAGGGCTGCTTGGGCCCATCTAGCTTCGATATGGGTTATCGACAGGGGACCCTGTCATTCCTATAAGGTCTGGGTCATCTTGCAGCTGATCAATTATCCACTGTACATGTTTTAACATGAGAAATCCCCTTTCCCACGTGTCATGTGCCATATGAAAACCTATGTCTTACACCGAGGCTACCTGGGGAATCTCTACTGCTTCGGCTGCTACCTGAGGAACTGGTGCTTCGACTGCTATCATTTCCTCTCTCGCTCTGAGGGCCTCTTGAGCTGATTGTTCTATGGTTGTTTTTTGTTTGTCCAGAGTCATGGATATGAACTTGGTCATTTTGGATCAACCATCCTTTCCACAACCTTGTCCCAGTCCTAGGTATTTTTTCTGAAGATTTCATCTTCAAACTTGTCGTGGGTGTATGGCTAGCAGGACGACACTTGAAAAACATGTTTCAAGACTAGACCCTTTGCATTGTGCTTGTGGAATCGATCAGTCTGGAATCAGAATTCTAATTGGATCAACATTTCCTTCTTGGCTTGAGAGGTGTCTTTCACCAGGTAGAAGCCTACATGGAATCCATAACGTATAAATGCTCACTTCTTATCCTTGACGAGGATGGCATTGTAGCCTTATAAGATGGTATGGTAGCATATCTCTCCCACTAAAATATGGTCAGGGACATGTGCTGGTAGGAGATGAGGTGCTCTAGTGGCCCTAAACACTCTAATGTAAGTATCATATTCATCCAGATACTAGTGGCCGACCTTTGATATCACCTTTTTAGCCACAACTGATAGCCTCAAAAATTATTTCTTGAAAAGAATAAAATAAATGCATGCGATGAATTTATACCAGATGAGGGAGTGGGATTTGTTTTACCTATTCTCCCATAAGATGATCAAATATATCTGGACTGGGAGCTCCACGATGTGAAATATTAGGTTCATGTTGGAAAAGATGTTTCCAGCACATATGACATCCAACAAGTATCATGCCATGTAGAAGGATGGAGTCTCCCCTTCTTTCAACATCTGATCTTGTTGTATGCAGATGCTTAGTTTCTTGGAAATCATGGCTCCACAGTTGAAGTCACTACCAAAAATATCTACTATGTAAGCTAGAGGAATCCACGCCTTTGAAAATCTGGAGTAGTCTTTTTTCCCATATAACCGACATATGAGAGCCATTAGGAAGATGTATAGTTCTCTTGGGTTGGACGTATGGTATGAGCTAGAGGTATAGTTGGTGTATTTCTTATCTTATCACCACCATGAGGCCATTACCTGATTTGTGTCATGGCGCTTGTTGAATTTCATGAAGAAATTAGTGTTCTGTCGCTCCTTAGGGTCTCGAAGATTGTAATACTTCTGGACCTCCACTAGAAGGAAAACTCTGACATACCCACCATTTTCATTGTTGATTAAGAACTTATGTGTGTCTGTGTGGTCAATGAGCCATGGTATTAGTTCTATATAGGGAAACACTAGGGTTTTTCTTGCTACCATGTTCAGGTACGAATGTCAGATATTCAAGAATACCTGGCTGTCGAGCGCTCTCACATCTGGGTCACTGTGTGGGATGTATTCCAAGAATTCATCCTAGATGATCTTCATGAATAGTTCTCCCCAATGTGGGAGTGTCGTCTTTGTCCCTGTGCTAGCCTCTATGTCTCCAAATGGCAGAGGTTGAATGAAAACCTTCTTTGTAGATGTCTTAATGACTGGTTCAGGCCTTGTAGTATATTCGAACTGTTTAGTGACTCCTTGAGAGGACCTTCACCTACCTTTAACTCCTTCAGCTTTGGCACCCTTGGTGATTGTCTAGTGTTCTTCTTTATTGGAGGCATTGTTCTTGAAAATGAAAAATCAAATTTTGGATACTATGAAAAGAACGTAACCAGATAAAAAATATATGAATTGTAGCCATGAAAAAATCACAAACTTGGATACATACCTATAAATATTGCTAGACTTGGTTATTTGATACTCACAGGAACTCTGCAGCTTTCAAATTTCTCTTCTTGCGTCTTTGGATGCTCTGAAACTTCTTTGCACATAGAATGGTTTCATTTACAATGGCTCAAGAGAATTTAAACCAGGGAAGGATTTACCGTGTTGTATCAACCATTTAATTCGGGTGATGAGTGAATTTCAAACAAATATTCCACCGAATATTTGTAACTTAAATTCATCATGGTCTTACGGTGGAGGCGCGGAGGGTGATGTCATCTATCGGTAATTTCAAACAACTATTTTGATTTACACATGAAGCAGCAACTAATGTAGTATTTGGAATTAATTAATCCCTTAAATGCTCCAAATCTAATTGTATCTAGTGCTAAAATGTCCCATCATGTCACTTTCTCAGTGAGAAGATCGGGGATTGGGGGTGTGCCATGAATGTTTTCGTTCATATCCTTCTACGAAAAACTCTGACGCCGATCAATTTCATCGTCCAGTGCTGACATGGAAAAACTGACTTGGGGGTGTGACATGGACCTAGGGAACCAAGAATGACTCGGGGTTAATCTAGACCATACAGTTTCTCCAATATGGAAAAGACATGTGGCATTGAAGACCAGTGACTTAATTGAATCGTATTAGTGAGAGTCAAGACTTTCTTCAAGTTGTACATTCTTAAATAAACCTGGGCTCACCAAAGCAGAAAAGGTATCCGGGGTCGGTGATCGCGGATGAACCTATCACTAGTTTTTCTGTCGATTAGCTTCCTCAAAACTCTTGATGCCGAAACGCTTCAGGAATCGACGATCGGAAAAATATTTTTTAGCGTGGTCTAAATGTTCATTGTGATTTGGTCTTCTATAATTTCGATAAGCGTGTCAGAGATCGACTATCGACAATGTCTATATGTGATAATTTTCATGAAACTAAACTTCCTTTCGTTGATACCGGTGAAGATCGGTGCTCGGTGACTGAGGTTTCTTTAGTGATTCCTTTTTTACCTCTTAATTCCTTCCAATGTCGATTCCTGAGAACTTTGGGTGAAGTTTTTTGGTTATTAATTCTTTATAAAAGTTAATCCTTTTTTAAGTCATAGGGTTTCATAGATTCAAACAAACCTTGAAATACTAATGAGAGTCAAGATAATAAGAAAGGGAAAATTTTCTAAAAATGAAGTCGAATCAGACAGTGCAAAAGTTCAAGTGGTACCTAAAAAGTAAAAATTTGACATAAGATTTTTAGGGTGTGTTGAGTGCTCAACAAATGATGATTTACTGGGAAAAATAAGAATCTTTTTGCTCCTTCAGGATCAACTGATACAGACGCTGGTGAAGAACTTAATTGATTTTTATCAGAGCCTCTTTTACCCTTCAATTTGAAATTCTCCGGTTGATACATCTAGGCCCGCCTATGGGGATTTCAACCTTTATTCCACCTCCATTTCTTGTAACACTGACTCATGCCCCCTATGAAAAAATTCTAGTAAAGTGTTCAATGGCACTAAGCCTTGAGTTATCCTTATTCATTTTCTACAGTGTTGCTCCGCTACCAGTGAGTGTCCATAGGCCCAACGGAGTCACCCCAACATCACAGAACTTTCTCTGCTGCTAGGAAGTATCCATAGCCCCGGTGAATTTATCTGCATACCCTCTCCTAATATTTACTCATTTGATATAGTTAATTTTATTTCGACAGAATGCCCTGGGCAAGTGGGAGAGGATGACATCTGTTATTTTGCAAAATGAGATGGTTAAGGTGAATCCTTTGCTAGCTTTGTCTTCAAGGTTCATGTATTCATTTCCATCTTACCATCTTTCCCTTAGGGTTTCACTAGACCACTAGGAATACATTTCTACACTTCTCCAAAGTTTTTCATTTGCGCAGGTTAGATGGAGAACCCCTTGAAACAACCGTAGGTTCCCTAGAGTTTCTTGTGTTGTGTGTGAGAAATGAGTTAGGAACAAATTTTTCCATATCGCATGATTTGAGGTCAATCATTGTCTTGCTAAACAAAATATTCAAAAGTGTAGAAGTACAATAGAAAAAGATAAAACAAAAATTCATTTCATAATCAACCTAGCTAAAACCAAACATCATGAAAATACACACACAAAACATAATTTTTTT
>ML778175.1:1374103-1412260 GCA_009831015.1 Picea engelmannii | reverse complement strand
TATATATATATATATATATATTGGAAATATTGTTCTAGGGCTTGGCCATTCACTGGGAGGGTGCTAGGTCCCCCCCTTAAATTCTATAATCGATAAGTTCCTGGCCCTATTTTCTCGGCCACTTGGAAAGTTTCGAGCCATAGATAATGAAACATAGAATGATTTCCCTTCAGCTCACTCACTCTATCCCATTTTAGTACTAAGTGTCCTACTTCAAAATTATTCTCTTTAGCCTTATTCTTGTCAAACCACCTCTTTACTATCTGTTGATGAGCTATGAACTTTGACTTAGCCTTTTCTCTTTCTTATTCTAACATGAGGAGTATGTCAATTATTTGTTGTATGAATGATGAGGGTTGTCCTCTTAAATCCTGAGCAAGTTGAAGAGATGGAAGATATATCCCATTTGGGAGAATGGATTCTTGTCTGTATACCAGAAAATATGGAGAATTCCCAATAGGTTCCTTAGGTGTAACTCTATCGGCCCATAAAGAATTATGAAGTAAGATATGCCAATTCCTCTGGTTGTCTATAACTATTTTATTCAATATCCTCGCTAGGTTATTATTATTTGATTCAGCCACTCTGTTTCCCTGTGGATAATAGTTTACGAATTATTTGATTATAATTCCTTTGTCTAGAGAAAACTCTGTTAATAGTGTGGAAGAAAAGTAAGCGGCATTATCAAAAACTAGGATAGAAGGCATACTGAACCTTGTGATTAGATGTTGTTCTATGAATTGGATCACCACCTTTTCATTTACATCAGTCAGAGGAATGGCCTCTACCCATTTTTTGAAATAGTCCATGGAGGTTAGTATATATCTGTGTTTTTTTGAGGAATTTGGTGTTATCTCTCCTATGATATCTAACCCCCATTGCTTGAAAGGCATCGAAACAACCATCAGTTGAAGTGGGATAGTTTCTCTCTTTTCCCTTCCCACCCTTATTTGACATGTATTATAGTTCCTAGAGTATGTGTGAGAGTCCTTGAATAGAGTAGGCCAATAATATCTAGCTCTCAGTATTTTATGAGCAGTGGTGTTTCCTGCAAAATGGACACCTGCAGGACCATCATGGATCTCCTTCATAACTTTGTTTGCATCTTCACATTCGAGACATATTAAAAGTACCCCATCGTAATTAGAATGGAAGAGTACCGCGTTTATGAGGTGATATTGTGTTGATTTCAACCTAAGGGCTCTCCTTTCCCTAGGGTTTAGGTTTTATGGGAAAGTTCCATGATGCAGGAGATAATCTAGCTTCTCATACTAGGATTCCACCCCTGGGGAAATGTATGAAGCTTCACCACACCACAATGCTAATTCATTCTTCCATCTGGGGTCTTCATTTATTTTTTCCCAGGCTTCAGCTGCTAGTTTGCACAATCCTTGAACCTTAACCATTTTGGTAGGTTTTATATCTAGATCAAACTCTTGGACTACTACCATCCAATTTTCTCTTCTTTCCTCCATCTCCTATTGACTAAATAGGTATCAGACTACAAGGTGAGGCACGATTACTTTTGTATGGTTCTTGAGGATGTAAGATCTGAAGTGTTTTACCGTTTTGTAAACTGCATAAGTCTACTTGTCAATGGCAGGGTAATTTAGTTCAGCTCCTTGGAGGTTAGTTCTCATGAATGACACTAAGGACTCGTTGTTATCATCATCCTTTTGAGTCAATACTACAACTAACAATTGGTCAGAGGAGAAATTATAGAGAAAGAAGTCTCTACTGAAATCGGGACTTCGTAACACTGGAGCTTGAGATATCGCAGTCTTAATATTTCTGAAAGCATCCTTTCTTTCATCATCCCACTTAAATTCAACATCTTTGTGGATCATTTTTTGTAATGGTCTAACAGTCTCGGTGAAATCGGGGGTGAATTTCCTTACAAAATTGATTTTCCCAAAGAAGGATTGCATTACCTTTTTGTTGTGAGGTAATGGGAGCTGAGTTATAGACTAGAATCATTATGGGTCTATGAGAATTCCTACTTGGGGTATAATATGACCTAATAGATTTCCCTCCTCAACACCAAATATAGTTTTCTTAGGGTTTAAATATATACCGTATTTTCTACACCTTTCAAAATCTGGGTTAAGTGTTGGATGTGATCCTCTCTATTATTTGAATACACAGTTATGTCATCCAAATAAACTACTACACATATATTAATCAGTCCTCGAAAAATTATGTCCATGGACCTTTGGAAGGTTTCTCTTACATTGATTAACGCAAAGGGCATGCGTTTATAAGTGAAGGTTCCCCAGTTGGTTTAGAAGGTAGTTTTCAAGAGGCCTTCTTCTGAGACTAGAACCTAGTTGTAACCTGAGAAACCATCCAACAGGGAGAAAATATCAGAGCCAAACATGGTCTGCAAGAGTTTCTCCATTGGTGGGACTAGGTATTTTTCCTTTTCTGACGCTCTGTTGAGGTTTTTGAAATCTACACATAAGCGTATTTCTCCCGAATGTTTCCTCACAAGAACCAAATTTTATACCCACACAGAATGTCTAACCTGGAAGATAACTTTGGCATCTAAAAGTTTCTTAAAATCTTGACACATGAGAGGTTCTAGGGATGGATGATACTTCTAGAGCTTTTGTTGGAAGGGTTTCACTTCATGTTTTAATGGGATAATGTGTTGAATGATACGAGTATCATAATTTTTCAGATCTCGGTAGGACCATGCAAATACATCTTGATATTGTCTGAAAAGTTTGAGATAAGCCTTCCTTTCCTGTTTAGATACTGTCTTGCTGAGATTTATATTCTTGGGGTTTTTCAGGGTTCCTAGATTTATAGTTTTGTGCATGGGACAGGAACACCCTATCTTTGCATTCTTTGACCATTAAAACCTTTCCCTTAAGTCAAAAAGGTTTTATAAATTGGATATCACCTTTGGTATCATGTGATCCCTTGGTTTGTTAATCAATTGATCTGTCTAAGGATCAACTTATGTCGATTGTTACTGGAATACTTCATTGTCAATATCCAAGTATTTAAAATTATCCTGATTTGTCAAAAAGTTTGTGATATGTTCATCTCCTTCAAATACCTTCCAATTAGAAATATTGTTGGGAACCGATGGTTTGTAGAGAAATTCCACAGTGAATCGAGAGGCTTCATAATATTCTAGAGGTGATAACCTTGAAGCAACAGTGGCCAGAGAATCAACAAGAATATCATTTTCATTGGGGATTGTTGTAATGTTGAAATCTTGAAAATGCTCTATCAACCTCTACACTTCCTGTTGGTAATTCTTCAGGTGTGGGGATTTGCAATGTATAGTATTTCTTACTTGTCTAATGATGATTTCTAAATCTTTGAAAACCTTCAATTCTTTAACATTCAAGTCAGTGGCTTTGTTTAGCCCTTATACTAGAGCTTCATTTCGACAGTATTGTTTGTACATTCGAACTCTAGTATGCAAGAAAAAAAATATTGTTTTTCTTTTGGATCAATGAGGATGCACCCTACCCCATAAAATTCTTGTGATTTATAACCATCAAAGTATAAGGTCTAAAATTGTGGGAAAAACCTATCAACTTCCTCTTTATTGTCACTTCCCTCTACATTTCCTTCTTGTTTCATGATTTCTAGCACAGGTTCTTGACAGAAAAGGGTCTCCTTTGTTGTCATCAACAATATCTCTTGAAAAATCATTTCAAATTTTTGAGTAAGAGGAACATCAGATGAGAGGGGGGGGTAGAATTCCCAAAATTAGAGTCACAAGAATAATTTCCTAGAACAAGAAAATCTGCCAATGAGGATTCATTAAGGGTTTCTAAGTCGGTGATAGTGTGTTTTAGATATATTTCCCTATTGATCCCGGTCATATTTGGTTATCCCTTTAATGGTAGCCAAATGTACACCCATTATGTACTAAAGTATCTATTTAACTTCTCATACCAATCTTGGCTTAATAACAATCCATAAGCTTCTGGGATATCTACTATGATAATTTCAATTACTTGCACACACGTAGGGTGTGTCGTTATTCTAATCATCACATGTTTGATTTCTCCCATAACCTTAACCTAGGTTTTCTCTAATTTTATTACATGTTTATTGCTTTTGAGAGGAACAACATTTAATTTTTTCCAAATAAACAAAGGCATAACATTAGAAGATGCTCCTGAGTGAACCAGACAATTATGGAGGTTTCTGTTGAAGAATTGAAATATCAAAAGGAAAGGTGAGACAAAAGGTTTTCCCTTATTATCTTCAGAGTAGGAGTTCACAGTTGGTTTATCTCCAACATCTGTGGGAGTTAGATTTCTTCTTTGGTCAGTGCTTATTGTAGGATTTTCTACTGATTTCAATGCTTGTAGCATAAATTATTTTTGCTGAGGGATTCTACACGTGTCCATGACCGATGTATTTTCCTTTAACTTCTTCAAGTATTCTACTATGTTGTATTCTAGCTTCGATGATTCTTATGTATGGATTTTTATAGGGTTTCTTCGAGTAGCAAAAGGTTCTTTCAGGTGATCAGGGACTGGTTTTCCCCAGAAGTTTGGGTGGTAGTAAGATCGTTTGAGATAGGTTGACCCTTAGTTCACGTTTTCACAATCGATACCTATGTGGGTGGTTCTAGAAATTCATATAGGTTGTCGGAAGGCATAAGTAGGTCAGGGTCCCATATCAGCATGGCTACTTCTTCTGGTGGATCAATTCTTCCTGATCAACAACATTCATAACTGAATCGCTTGACTATTTGGTTAGGGAAACTTCATCTAGAAACCGATTGGCCATCAAATTCATGGCATGCACCATTGCGGGAAATCTCTTTTAGAGTGATTCTCTTGATGATAAGTGCAGAAATAGTCGGATGCTACATTTCCTAGATCGATGCTTAATTTGGATTGGGGAGGTTCAATTGCTTTGAATGGTGGATTCCTTTTGAAAAACATTTTATAGGTCCTTTGGCCTTGGTTTTCCTCCCCTTCATTTCTCTTCATGTCTATGATTTCATTTTATAACTTCTTTACCATGTGTTCTAAGTCTTCTATGACTCCACTTCCCTTTTCAGGACCTTATTCTGTTTGTTTCCCTGAGGGTCTAGTCAACATGAGTCCTCTCATGGGAGGAGGTTGAACTCCCTTCTTCACTAATGAGACCTAACGTTCTTTACATACCTTCATTTGGAACTCAATCATTTTTTCTTCTTCAAAATTCTCAGCTAAGGTTGGTTTGGCATCCCTCTTCACAAACATGGAAATAGAAGCTAGGGAGCATTAGCATATACTTTGATTTGCAACTCCTCAGTAGGTTTAGCTTTGGGTTGGAATTTGCTTAAAATAGTTGTGAATATTTGATTGAAATATTTAACCTTCTCCTCGAAACTCATGGTGGCGGCGAAAAAATCATCCACCAAATCTTTTGTAGTGGTTTCTTCAGAACATTTATCTAGAAAATCCTTTTGAAACTTCGTCCAACTAATTATGGATCCTACAGGTAAGTTAAAATACCATGTGGAGGCTGAGTTCTCAAAAGTATAGGGGAAAATCTGACATACTACATCTTCATGTTGGACATTCACTAGTCTGATAGCTAGTATGAACTTTTTAATATGGTCTTCAGGAAATCCTGAGGTTTCGGGGTCAAATTTAGGGAGTAACTTATCTGGATGTCAGGGAAGGTTATGAACTCGTCCAAGGATGTCCAAATAATATATGGCCAACCAAGGTTAATTATTCTATGGTGGGTTTCCCCTCTCTTCATCATATTCATTGTTATATTTCATGCATTCAGATCCCAAACCTGAGCATTCTAAGCTAAACCCTTCCTCTTCCGAAAATCATCCAGATCAGAGAAGTTGTCGGCTGGCGTTTCATGGATTATATTAAGATGATGTTTGATTTCAGTGAGAGAGAAATCTATCAAGTCTTCTACCATGTGCACAAAAACCTAGTTGGGTGTATTGACCACCGGTCTTCTTACTTGTTTTCTTCGAGGAAGTAATGGATCTAAGGGCAGTGCACCGATATGTCGGTCGTATGATATTTTGATTCTTATGAATTGATTCAATTCCTTATGAGGAAGAGCCTAAGGTATATTAGGGAACAATCATTCTTCCTCGAGCTGGGATGAGTTACTTGTTTAAGGAGTACTCAATGTGTGTGAGCCATCTTGGGAATGAATAGCCATGCATGTGAGTTTATTTGAATCTACATGTTGTTTGAAATATTATGTCAAATATCATCTCAGCCATTCATTCTTTAGGCCTTCCTTCTAGTGCCAATTATGTTGAGGGTTCCTAAATCCCTTTAACTCAACAATAGGAACCAAACCCATCGTTGAGGCCCAATTAGACTCTCCAGCGTTTAATAGTGGAATGGTTCTCTAGATCTTGCGATCCAGCCAAAATAATTGATGGGATTTATGTTTTCTTACAAATGTTTTCTCCTTCAGCTCGAACACTCTTTTTTTGTGTTTTCTCTTAGGTGGTACTGATATAAGATATAGCCGATATAAACCAACTAAGTGACAAAGTGGGAATAACTTAACTACTGGAGAAAAGGCTGAGCTTGGGATAACCCTTACTCTAGCATGAAGACAGTGATCATCTACCACATGCCTAGTACTAATATGTTAATTGTGCAAGCATTCCAATTACTGACTAAGATACAATTTATCAGAAGAAAAAATGAATTCCATAAACGATGGCAAGTAAAATAATTCACTCAACTATAATCATCAATCAAATAATAACACAACTATTCATTTTCATCATTAAAGAAAAGAACTATAAAACATTGCATCAGATAACTAATCAATAGATTTAATAGCTCTTACTCATTACAACATCCATTTATGAGATAAAATAACTCCACATCCAATCATGCATGCTTTTGATGAAAAACATAAACTTGTCTTTGGTCCTAAACATGACTTCTCAATTAAAGGCAGCTCTGAAATAGTTCTTAACAAAACAAAAAATGAGGGTCTTTTCAACAACCATTGACCTCTAACTAATCTATCAGTGCTCTTATTTATAACATAAAATTAACTAAAAATAATGACTAAACTACAACTAAGTAAAAAAAAAATCACCACATGGTGTTCTCTTCTATCAGTTTTTCTAAGAGTCATCTAAGGATATCACTTAAGTGGGTGACTCTTCTCATACTCCAACCACTTGATAAATATATCCTCTCATGTGTTGGCATACAATAATCTATGTTGTTCCATTGGGGCCAAGTGAATCTCTCTTATCTCTACTACTTGTGCCTGATACTTGACTATTCTGGCACTTAACTATTGCAACATAGCCTGAGCTTTGATTAGGTGCTCCATGAACTATCACACCTGAACTGATGCCATATCTGTTACCTTATCTATTTCCATTTCCCATGATGAGTCTTGTTTGTCGTGAAACTTGACTATGCCTTGCAAGCCGACAAAGTCATCGGGAGTGCCAAACTCAGGGAGGCTGATGTCTTTCATTACCTAGTTGATCTTGATCTATATTTTCTCACACTTGGCCCATTTCTCTTGGATTTCTTGATGAGGTTCTTGAGAAATTTTAACCCAATACTTGGTCGATTTACTTATGCGGTCAATATTGCTTTCCCTTAGCACTCAGATGTCATGCTCTTCAGTGTCTCGACCCTTTTGCACTGCGTTGATATAGTCGATTCTTTCCATGACTTGTTCCTCTTTTTCATACCACCTCTCTATATATTTTCACGTGGCTAGCGCCATGAGGGTGTATTCTTGCATCTAGGATATCCTTGTAGTGAATAGGTGTCGTTCATATATAAACTTGTTGTAGGCCTCCTTGAATTCACTCCTTAGGTACACTGTGGCCTGTGTGGTGTCCTGGTAATATTTCTCCAAGTGGCGCAAATGTTCCAATTCCTTTAATGCAGCAACCATCTCCTCTTCATCCATTTTTTCTCTATCCAGGGTGGCATCTGTGATTCCCATCCCTGCATCGATAAGCTTATATGTTTTGGCGTGCTCTATATTTATCATATTTTCCTTCATGGTGATGAGGATGGAGCAATCCAGAGTGATCCTCTTCTTCTTGGTGGTTCTCTAGACGATATCTTTCCTTTTCCGATCATAAGTGATGGTGTGTATGTCAGCTACTTCGTGCATGGGTTTGGGAATTTGTTGATCTCCCCAGGTGAGTGTATTCCCCAGACTCCAAATGGTATATAATTTTTCAAGAATGGGTTTTTGAACTTTCTCTCTATGTTCTGAAGGCTCGAATTTTGTTTTTCACTCATCTAGGAGTAGATTACCAATTGAAAATGAGGCATCGGGGGTAGGCTTAGTAATTTCTTGATCATCGACTGTTGAGAAGCCAATTTCCTACTATGGAGCTTCTTCTTTTGGTTCACCTGACCTTGGCCCATCCTTCAGACTGTCCTCTTGGGTCTCCGGTGCATTGGGCAGCTGAGTGTTCAGGACACTCTCAACTTCTTGTTCGTTCTATGGAAGCCCCTAAATTCGAGTGTCAGGAACTGGAGAATATGTCTTCTTTGGATCCTTTTCCTCTTTTAAATGTACATGGGTCATAAGGTATACCTTTGGAATCTCATCATCATCATATATTTTTATCAGTTTTCTTAGGGGGTTTGGTGTACTTTCTCTCCCTAATGTTCCAACGATCTTTGCCTAGGTCGAAACACCCGTCGATGATCCAGCATGTGGCGTTGTGAATTTAAGTTCGTCTAACC
This sequence comes from Picea engelmannii, assembly GCA_009831015.1. Taxonomy (NCBI): domain Eukaryota; kingdom Viridiplantae; phylum Streptophyta; class Pinopsida; order Pinales; family Pinaceae; genus Picea; species Picea engelmannii. Next base: position 1,403,561 of record ML778175.1, on the reverse strand, counting down.
CAATAATTTCATCAATTTATATGAATTCAGGGCCTCTTGGGCCCTCTTGGACCCACTTGTCATTCCTGTGAGGTCTGGGTCATCTTGTAGCTGATCAATTATCCAATGCACCTGTTCTGACTTGAGAAATCTCCTTTCCCATGCATCCTGTTCCATATGGAAACCTTTGTATTGCATAGGGGATACCTGTGGAATCTCTGCTTCTTCAACCACTACCTGAGGAACTGTTTCTTTGGTTGCTATCATTTCCTCTCTGGCTCTGAGGGCCTCTTGAGCCGATTGTTCTATGGTTGTTGTTTGTTTGTCCACACTCATGGCTCTGAACTTGGTCATTTTGGGATCAACCATCCTTGCCACCACCTCGTCCCAGTCCTGGGAATTTTCTATGAATATTTCATCTTCAAACTTGTCCTAGGTGTATGGCCAACATGACAAAACTTGAGAAGCATGTTTCAAGACTAGACCCTTTGGGTCGTGCTTGTGGAATCGGCCGGTCTGGAATCAAAATTATAATTGGCTCAACCTGATCCAGATTTTATGAGTAGAATGAAATGACTACAGATTATTGACATGTTCTTAACACAAAATAACAGAGATACAATAAAATTGGTTTTCTATTCAATAAGGAAATAAGTTGAAACTGTAAAATGCAGTCGAAACAAGCTGGCTGGAATGGTGGTGGATTATCTCTGAGAAGAGATGTAACGGATGCACTCATTCACTAGAAGATGATTAAAATGAGGATATGAATGTCATTTTACAATAAAAAGGAATGATAAAAACCCTAGACATCCAAAAACCTAACCCTAGGATATGAAGCGCCAAAATTCATATCGGCCCCATTTGGGTAAGTTAGTACATCAACTTCCTGGGGTCATAACTTTTGCATACGATCTTTGTTTTAGGTGCATGATAGACCGTTGGAGAGGTATATTTGTGGAGATTCATTTTGGGGGCTCAATCATTCCTTTGGCTATGATTGATAAGATTGATCCTGAAAAACCTTCATTTAGGCCCTCAAAATGGCCCCATAAGTTAAAACTGCTAAAAATAGTAAATTGCCAAAATTGCCAAAAAATTGTTTTGAGCTAGTTAGAAAAGGTGGGTGGCCATTGATATCCACCTGGGTCAATCCTCCATCCTTATGTAGAAATGATCTCCATTTCATTGATTCCCCCCATCATATGAGGAAATTTCTGCTAAATTTGGCCCCGAGTGAGCCACTTGCCTTGGTGCAAGAGTTTCCCTTCTTTGACGACTCGATAAAGTTGGATCCTTTGCTATCGAGTGTTTTTAATTTGTGTGTCCACAATATGATCATTGGATGCCTATTGTATGTAGTCGGGGTTGAGATTTGTTGGTTTCATTTGTTCTGCTACTTATGAGGTGTCCAATAATGGTGGGAAATAAGGACGAAGGAGATCCACGTTGAACACTGGGTGCTGGCCAAGGAAAGGAGGAATGTTGATCTCAAAAGAATTATTCCCCCATGACCTTGTTGATGGTGTACGGACCATAACAGAGTGGGAGAAGATTCCTATTGGGTACTGAGGCATTCTTTTTTCAAGTGCACCCAAACCTTGTCACCCACCTGAAACTTATGTGGCACCCAATGTTGATCATGGTGCTTCTTGTACTTGTCATTGGACTTCTGTAGAATATCCTTAACCTATTGGTGGATGTGTTGGATCTACTCAATGAAGTGAGTGGATTTGTTAGCTTCAGTTGGAGAAGGAGATGAGTCAATTGAGGTGACCACAAGGGGAAGTGCAACATCTATGGGACCTAATGGTTGGAATCCCAACCCCGCCTAAAATGGGTTGTGGCTAATTGAGCTATGCAAGGCTCAGTTGTAGCTACACTGGACATAGGGAAGGATATCATCCCATGTGCGAGGGTTCTTGGAATTTTACATGCGAAGGATATGCACAATCATTCGATTTATGACCTCGGTTTGGCCATTTGTCTAGGGGTGGAAGGCTGTGGATTTGGTGAGCTTGGTGTCTAGCAGTGACCAGAGGCTCAACCAGAATGTGCTAAAAAATTGACTGTCCTGATCTGAGACAATGGTTTGTGGGATTCCAAAATGTACCTAGACTCATTCAAATAAGAGCTTGGTAGTGGCCTTTTCTATGATTCTCTTCTTGCAGGAAACCATAATCACCAACTTAGAAAAGCGATCAACAACCACAAAAAAACAGTCATTTCTCTGCTTGGTGGATGGGAGGCCTAACATGTAGTCCATTGAGATGGATTCCCATGGATTGTTAGGAGTATGAAGAAGGGTGTACAGACCCTGTTTCTTAGTGATTGGTTTGGTAATAGTGCATGCAGTGTAGGACCTGATATACTTGTTGACCTCTTGTCGAAGTTTCAACTAGTAGAAATGGTTTTGTAGAATTTCCACTGTCTTTTCAACGTATAAGTGTCCTGCCACCCGACTGTAGTGGGATTCATAGATCAGCTTCTCTCTGTCTCTTGATGGAACACATATATGGACCAGACGACACAATAATCCATCCTTAAGATAGAAATTATCGACAACTGTGTTTGCACCCAACATTTGCTAGGTGGTGGTGATGTCGAGGTCTGTCTCATAGAGTTGGGGCCATCCAGAGGTATCATGGCCACAAGAGTCTAGCACCATGGTGAGTGTCATGAGTGGAGGTCCACTGAGGCAATCAACGATGCGATTTGTGCTTCCTGTTTTATACTTGATGTTGAGGTGGAATTGCTACAAGTATGTGGACCACTTTTGATGGCAGTCATTCTGTAATTTTCCTTGTGTCTACATGAACTGTAGTGGCTTATGATTAGTGTGGATGAATATCTCCTTCCCAAGAATGTAATGTCTCCACTGGCGGTAGGCTTGCACAATGGAGTACATTTCTTTTTTGTAAGTAGGGTACTTACAGAAAAAATCTGATAGTGTCTCACTATGATAAGCAATGGGGTGGCCGTGTTGAGTGAGAAAGGAACCCACAACATAGTCTGAAGCATCTATCTCAATCTCAAAGGGTTGTTGTAGGTCTGGTAGTGAAAGTAATGGGGTTGAGCACAAGATCTTCTTCAAATTTTCAAACTCTTGTTGTTGGGACTGGCCCCATGCAAATTTTTCCTTACCACCACCCCTGGTTATTTGGCTAAGGGCCCATGCAATATGGGAGAATCCCAACACTAACTTGTGGTAGAAATTGGCAAGGCCCAAGAAGCTCCAAATCTTAGTGAGTGTGGTTGGGGTTGGCCAGTCACAAATGACTTTGATCTTGGCTGGGTGAACATGTACACCATGCTGATCAATGATGTAGCCTAGGTAATGGACCATGTCCATGCCGAAGGAGTATTTTTCCAAGTTGGCATATAGCTTGTGCTGCCATAGTGTGTGCAGAACCTACTAAATATGATGCAAGTGTTCGGCCCAAGTCTTTCTATAAATGATAATGTCATTTAAATAAACTACTACAAAAGGATTGGTGAATGGTCGTAGGATATCATCCATCATCCTCATGAAAGTTGCTAGAGAATTTGTCAAACCAAAGGGCATGACCAACCATTCAAAAAGGCCTTCCTTTCACTTGAAGGTGGTCTTCCATACATCTATTTGTTCTATCGAGACTTGGTGGTAGCCAGAATTCAGATCAATTTTACTGAAGTATTTGGCCCCCATGAGTTTATCAAGGAGGTTGTCGATTCGGGGAATCGAGCATCGGTTTCTAACTGTGATTTTATTCAGAGCCTGGTAATCAATGCAGAGTCCCCAAGTTCCATATTTCTTATGTACCAGCATGATTGGGATCCCGCATGGTGATGATCTGGGATAGATGTGCCCCTTGTGGAGAAGTTCTTGGATCTATTTCTTGATCTCCTAATTCTTTAACAAATTTCTACAATGACTAGACCATTGGGCAATGGTGCGTCAGGGGTTATATTAAAGGGGTGCTTGACCTAGCAGTGCATAGGTACCCAGGTAGATGAGGAGAAGATATTCGAGTATTCTTCAATGACCTTATCTACTTTCTTTTGCTATGTGGAGAGGTCAAGCGTAGAGACCCTGGATGTGGTTGTGATCTTTCACTTATTCTGAGAGGGAATCACAAAGAAGACAAACTTCCCCTTCTGAGAGATGACCTTCCTGCATTTCTTAGGAGATATCAAGGAAATATAACTAGGTGGGACTGCCTCAAGTATCCTATACAATTTCCTGTTCAAAGTAATAATAACACTACAAGGCCTAGACCCATATAGAACATGATGTTTCCATAAATAAGGTTGGCCCAAAAGAACATCACAAACTTTGAGAGGAGCAACATCACACAATACCTCATCTTTGAAGGGCTTGATGTCGTACGACAGTCGACATTGTTGGCTGATGCAGAGATCGCTTCCTTATAGGAGCCATCCAATGGTGTAGGGTTGTGGGTGTGGCATTGTCAGCAGGGCCAACTGCTTGATGACCTCTGCTAAGATGAGGTTCTTATGACTACCTCTATCAATGATGAAGTGTAGCGGGGTGCCTTTTACTCACATCTATGAATGGAAGAGGCACTCTCCTTCTTTTGGCTCGTTTGGTTCACCATGCTGGAGCTTGGTGGTAGCAACAGTGGCACCGGGTTCCTTGTCAATGATCCATCTTACCCTTTCTAGTTCTGGCTTAGAGTCAGAACCTCCATGTGATTTAGAGGCTTTCACTTCTACCACCAATGACTACTTTGAGTGAAAGTAAGCAATGTTATGCCAAGGGATCTTATGGAAGTCACACCACTTCTCGGTATATTTCTTTTTCTTTTCGGTATCCTTCTTTGCTTGCATCTTAGACTAGTTGTCCCGATACTATCCATATTTATTATATCCTTTGTTCTATGGGTTGGGGCCAACCTTTCCTGGATTTTTTGTGAGGGGTTCCCAAGCCCAATTTGTCGCGTCTTTTGCTTGAGCTTCTGCTTGATTTTGATGGCATATCGATAGGCCACACCCAAAGATGAGATGTCTAGAAATTACATTTTGGTCTAGATGTATCTATGCAGAGAACCACGATACTTGAAAAATGGATGTCACTCTGAATATTTGATACCCATATTGGTGCGTAAGGTATGGAAGATATTTGTGAAATCTGGCACTACTTGGTCTCTTTCTTACCACAGTGTGGTCCATTTGGTATACAAGTCACCATATCTTCTAACAGGGTAGTATTGTTCCTTAATAGAATCCCTGAAGGATTCCTAGGTGGCTGTGACTATGAATAATGAGGGTTCCTCTATTTCCTTTTTCTCACAGAATGTTTCCCACCAATCTTTGACATGGGGAATGACTTTGAGGAGAGAAAAAGTAATATTTTCTCTATTCAAAAAGTTATGCATAGAAAAATACCCTTCTATTATATTAAACCACTTGTATAGAACATATGTGTCTATATGACCTTCAAATATAGTAATATCGAAGTTTATTTGTACATTTAAGGGGGAGACACCTCCGCTCAAAGAAGATGTGTCACATGTTGGTAGCCGCCGAAGGATTTGCGTGAAACTATCCATCATCTCCTTCCTCTGTTGTGTGAGGGCTCCCTCAATCAATAGTTTGAAAGGATCTCTTGTCTTATCATATTTATTTTCTCCTACCATGAGAGTTCACTTGGGCGTGTGAGAGCTTTTGTCCTCAAGAGAAACAAGGTTGAGACCCAATTCTTTGTAATTCGACCTCGTTGAGGACATGCATTAAGACGACAAGGCACAGACCACTCTGATACCACTGATTCAGATTTTATGAGAAGAAAAAAATTACTATAGATTATTAACAGGTTCTTAACACAAAATAACAGAGATATAGTAAAACTAGTTTTCTATTCAATAAGGAAATAAGCTGAAACTATAAAATGCAGCAGAAACAAGTTGGCTAGAATAGTGGCAGCTTATCTCTGAGAAGAGATGTGACAACTGCGATCATTCACTGGAAGATGATTACAATGAGGCTCTGAAGTAATTTTTACAATAAAAAGGAATTCCAAAAATCCTATACATCCAAAAACCTAACCCTAGGATATGAAGTGCCAAAATTCATGTGGGCCCCGTTTGGGTAAGTTAGTACATCAACTTCCTGGGGTCGTAACTTTTTCATATGATCTCCGTTTTAGGTGAATGATAGCCCATTGGAAAGGTATCCTCAAAGAGATTCATTTTGGGGTCTCAATAATGCCGTTGTCTATCATTGAGAAGCTCGATCCTGAAAAAACTTCATTTATTCCCTCAAAATGGCCTCGGAAGTTAAAACTACTAAAAATAGTAAATTGCCAAAATTGCCAGAAAATTGTTTTGAGCTAGTTGGAAAAGGTGGGTGGCCACTGATATCCACCTAGATCACAACCCTTCTTGATTTTCTTGAGTTTTTTCTTTCACCAGGTAGAAGCCTACATGGAATCCATAAGGTATAAATGTCTGTTTCTTATCCTTGACCAAGGTGGCATTGTAGCCTTGTGGGATGGTATGGTAGCATATCTCTCCCACTACAAGAAGTTCAGGGACATGTGATGGTAGGAGATGAGGTTCTCTAGTGTCTCTAAACACACTAATGTAAGTATCGCATTCATCTAGATACAAGTGGTGGACCTTCGATATCACCTTTTTGGTCGTAGCCGATAGCCTCAGAAATTCTTTCTTGAATAGAATAAAATAAATGTGTGCGATGAATTCATCATAGATGAGGGAGTAGGATTTTTTGTACCTGTTATCCCGTAAGATGTTGAAATAGACGTGAACTAGGAGCTTCGTGATGTGCCAACTTAGGTTTATGCCAACAAATATGTTTCTGGCACATATGACATCCAACAAGTATGATTCCATGTAGAAGGTTGGAGTCTCCCCTTCTTTCGGCGTATGATCCTGTTGTATGAAGATGCTAAGTTGCCTAGAAATGATGGTTCCCCACTTAAAGCCACTCCCATAAATAGCTACTTTGTAAGCTATAGGCATCCACGCCTCCACAAATCTAGACCAGTCTTTCTCCCCATACAACTGGAAGATGAGAGCCACTAGGAAGATGTATGGTTCTATTAGGTTGGTCGTTTGGTACTAGTTGGAGGTTTGGTTGGTGTATTTATTATATTCTCGATAACATGAGGCCATTACCTGACTGGTGTCATAGCGCTCATAGCTATTCACGACGAAACCGATGTTTAGTCACTCCTTAGGGTCTCGAAGCTTGTAATACTTTTGGACCTCCACTGGAAGGAAAACTTTGAAACACCCACCATTGTCATCATTGATTAAGTACTTATGTGTGTCTATGTGGTCGATGAGCCATTGCAACAGTTCTATACAGGGAAACATTGGGTTTTTTGTTGCTACCATGTGCAGGTATGACCATCAGATATTCGGGAATACTTGGTCATCGAGCGCTCTCACATCTGGGTCACTATGTAGGATGTATTACGGGAATTTCTCTTGGTTGACCTTCTTGAATAGTTCTCCCCAATGTGGGAGTGTCGTATTAGTCCCTTTGCTTTCCTCTGTGTCTCCAAAGGTCGGGGGTTGAATGAAAACATTCTTTGTATATCTCTTAATGACTGGTTCAGTCCTTGGAGTATATTCCAATTGTTTAGTGACCCCTAGAGAGGAACCTTTTCCTACCTCCGTCTCCTTCAGCTTCGATGCCCTTGGTGATAGTCTATTGTTCGTCTTTCTTGGTGGCATTGTTCCTACAATTGAAAATCAAAGTTTGGATACTATGAAAAGAATGTAATCGGATAAAAAATATATGAATCGTAGCCACATAAAAAACAAAAACTTGAAAACATACCTGTAAATCTTGTTAGACCTGGTTATTTGATACTCACAAGAAATCTACAGCTTTAAAATTGCTCTTCTCACTTCTCTAGATGCTCTAAAACTTATGTGCACATAGAATGGTTTCGTTTACATTGGATCACGAGAATTTAAACCAGGGAAGGACTTACCGTGTCATATCAACCATTTAATTCGGGTGATGAGTGAATTTCAAACAAATATTCTATCGAATCTCTGCAACTTAAATTCATTGTGGGTTGATGACAGAGGCATGGAGGGTGATGTTGTCTATCGATAATTTCAAATGGTTGTTTTGATTCACACACAAAGCAACGAATAATGCAATATTTTGAATTAATTAATCCCTTAAATGATCTGAATCTAATCGTATCTTGTGCTAAATCATCCCATCATGTCACTTTCTCAGTGGGAAAATTGGGGATCCAGGGTGTGCCATGAACATTTTTGTAGACATCCTTCTGTGAAAATGTCTAATGTCGATCGATTTCATCGTCCAGTGCTGACATGGAAACAATGACTCGGGGGTGTGACGTGGACCTAGGGAACCAAGAATGACTTGGGGTTAATCTAGACCGTACGGTTTCTCTAGTATGGAAAACACACGTGGCATTGAATATTAGTGACTTAATTCATGCATATTAGTCAGAGTTAGGACTTTCTTCAAGTTGTGCATTCTAAAATAAACCTAGGCTCACCAATGCCAAAAAGGTATCGGGGGTCGACGATGGCGGATGAACCTATCACTAGTTTTCCTGCGAATTATCTTCCTCAAAACTCCCAATGCCGAAACTCTTCGGGAATTGGCGATCGGAAAAAAATAAAATTAGCGTGGTCTGAATGTTCGTCACGATTTTGTATTCTTTGATTCTGATAAGCGCGTTGAGGATCGGCTATCGGCAATTTCCATATGTGATACTTGTCATGAAACTAAAATTCCTTTCACAGATACCAGTGAAGATTGGCACTTAGTGACTGATATTTCCCAAGTGATTCCTTTTTTACCTCTTAATTCCTTTTGATGTTGAATCCTGAGTGTGTCAGGTAAAGTGTTTTGGCTATTGATTCTTTATTTAAAATTTAATCCTTTTTTAATTCATAGGGTTTCATAGATTCAAACAAAACTTGAAAGACTGATGAGAGTCAAGATAATAAGCAAGGGAAACATTTCTAAAAATAAAGTCGAATCAAACAGTGAAAAAGATCAAGTGGTACCCAAAAAGTAAAAATTTGATATAATATTTCTAGGTTGTGTTGAGTGCTCAACATGACCTGATATACTTGCTAACATCATGTCAAAGTTTCATCTAGTAGAAATGTTGTTGAATCTCTTCAACTGTCTTTTCTATGCTGAAGTGTCCTTCCACCCAGCTAGAGTGGGCTTCCCAAATCAACTTCACTCTCTCCCTCTTGATGGAAAACAAAGATGGCCCATATGACACAACAAATCATATTGAAGATGGAAATTAGTGACAATATTGTTTGCACCCAACATATGGTAGGTGATGGTGAAGTCCGGATATTTCTCATAGAGTTGGGACCATCTGGAGGTCTCATGGCCACAAGAGTCTAGCACTATGGTGAGTGTTGTGAATGGAGGCCGGATGAGGAAATCAATGATGTGGTTGGTACTTCCTATCTTATACTTGATGATGAGGTGTAATTTTTGCAAGTATGTGGACCACTTTTGATGGAGTTCATTATGCAATTTTCCTTGTTTTTGCATGAAATGCAATGACTTATGATCAGTGTGGATAGCTGGTTCCTTATCGAGAATGTGGTGCCTCCATTGGTGGTAGGATTTCACAATGGAGTACATTTCTTTGTAGTAAGTGGGGTACTTATGGATGACATCTGATAGTGTTTCACTATGATAGGCCATGGGGTGGTCGTGATGAGTGATAACTGTGGCCAAAACATAGTCTAAAGCGTATGTCTCTATCTCAAAGGGTTGTTGCGGGTTGGGAAATGAAAGAATTGGGTTTGAGCAGAAGAGATTCTTCAAATCATTGAATTATTGATGTTGGCATAGGCCCCACACAAATGTTTCCTTACCACCACCCATGGAGGGACCATGAAATATGGTAGAATCCCAACACGAACCTGCGATAGAATTTGACAAGTCCTAAGAATCTCTGAAGCTAAGTGAGCGTGGTTGGGGCTGGCCAATCATGAATGACCTAGATCTTGGCTAGATCCACATGCACACCATTCTTATCAACTATGTATCCTAGGTACTGGATCCTGTCCAATCCGAAGGAGAATTTCTTCAGGTTCACATATAGCTTGTGTTGTCGTAGAGTGTGAAAAACCTATTAAATATGCTACAAGTGTTCCACCCAAGTCTTGTTGTATATGAGGATTTCATCGAGATACAACACTACAAAATAATTGGTGAACGATCACAAGATATTATCCATCATCCTCATGAAATTTGTTGGTGCATTTGTCAAGCCAAATGGCATGAACAACCATTCAAAAAGATCTTCTTTTGACTTGAAGGAAGTCTTCCATACAATTGTCTTCTCTATCGGGACCTGATTATAGATAGACTTCAGATCAATGTTACTGAAGTATTTCGCCTCCATGAGCTGATCAAGAAGACAGTTGATTCAAGGAATCAAGTATTGGTTCCTCACTGTGATTTTATTTAGGGCCCAGTAATCAATACAGAGTTGGCAGGTCCCATCTTTCTTCTGCACAAGAACAATTTGGCTTCGACAAGGTGATGATCTGGGTCGGATGTGCCCCTTGGGGAGCATATATTAGATCTAATGCTTGATATCCTCATTTTCTAATGGAGAGAGGTGATAGACTGGCCCATTGGGTAGTGGTGCGTTGGGGGTTAGATTGATGGAATACTTGACCTGACAGTGCAGAGTTACCCTAGTAGGTGAGTAGAAGATGTCTTTGTATTCTTACAAAACCTTATCCACTTGCTTTTCTATATGGAGAGGTCGGCCATAGAGGCCATGGATGTGGCTGCAATATTTCTCTCACTCTAAGAGTGAATCCTGAAGAAGAAAAACTTCTCAGTCTAAGAGATGACCTTTCGTCATTGCTTGGAAGAGACTAAGGAAATGGAACTAGGTGGGACTACCTTAGGTATCCTGTACAATTTCCTATCCAAAGTAATAATAACATTGTGAGGCCTAGACTCATATATAGCATGAAATTTCCATAAATAAGGTTGGACCAAAATAAAATAAAAAATTCAAGGGGAGAAACATCACACAATACCTCATCTTTAAAGGGCTTTATGCCATAGGACAGGTCGCATTGTTGGTTGATGCAAAGATCGCTTCCTTGGTGGAGCCATCTGATGGTGTAGGGTTGTGGATGCATCATTCTTGATAGGGTCAGTTTCTTGACAACCTTTTCTAAGATGAGGTTCTTCTGGCTATATCTATCAATGATGAAGTGCAATAGGGTTCCTTTCACCCACATCTATGAATGAAAGAGGTGCCCTCCTTCCTCTGGCTCATCAGGTTCATCGGGTTGGATCATGGTGGTAGAAATGATGGCACTTGGTTCCATGTCAATGATCTATCTCCTCTTTTCTATTTCTAACTCAGAGTCAAAACCTGCATATCATTCATAGGTTTTCATCTCAGCCACCAATGACTTCTTTGAGTGACAATCAATGACGTTATGCCAGGGGCTCTTATGGAAGTCACACCACTTCCCGGTATCTTTCTTCATTTTTCCATTTTTCTTCTTTGTTTGTATCTTATAATGGTTATCCTAGGGCTATCCATATTTTCTCTACCCTTTTTTCAATGGGTTGGGGCTACCCTTTCCCTACTTCTGCTGTGAGGGGTTCCCAAACCCAAACGGTCGTGGTTTTGTTTAAGCTTATGCTCGATTTTGATGGAATATCGATAGGTCACCCCCAAGGAAGAGATGTCCAGAAGCTCCATTTCTTCCTAGATGTATCTATGCATACCACCATGGTACTTGAGCACCATATGTTGTTCAGAATATTTGATACCTAACTTGGTGCATAAGGTATGGAATATATTTGTGAATTCTAGCACTGCTTGGTCCCTTTCCAGCCGTAGTGTGATCCATTTTGTATGCAGTTCGTCATAATTTCTCACAGGGTAGTATTGTTACTTAATTTCATCCCTAAAGGACTCTTAGCTGAGTGAGACTATAAATAATGAGGGTTTCTCTATTTCCTTTTTCTCACAGAAATTCTCCCACCAATCTTTGACATGGGGGATGACCTTTAGGATCATAAAAGTAATATTTTCTCTATTCAAAAAGTTATGGATATAAAATTCCCTTTTAGAAGATTCAACCATTTTTCTACAACATCTGCGCCTATCTGACCTTAAAATATAGGAATATAAAATTTGATATGTACCTTGAAGGGGGTGGTGCCTCCGCTCAAGGAAGATTTGTTGTCTATTGGTAGTCATCGAAGGATTTGCGCAAAATTATCCATCGTCTCATTCCTTTGTTGCACAAGGGATTCCTAAAGCAATAGTTTGAAAGGATCTCCTATCCCATCACCTTTCGTTTCTCCCACCATGGAAATTCCCTTAGGTGTGTGAGAGCCTTTTTCCTCAAGAGAAACAAGCTTGATACCCACCTCTTTGTACCTTGACTATTACACACCAAAATGTCACACTTAAGTGTCATCCTTATTTACACCTAAGTGTCGCAAGTGTCATAAAAGTGTCATATTCACCTTTCTAAGTGTCACATACACCTTGACACCATGAAACAATTCATGTCACAATACCCAGTCAATGTGGAGGAGAAATATATTATATGAAGGTCAAAATACTATGTGCACATGAATTATTTATTAATATTCATAAAAATGAAATTAATTTAGTGTGAGAATCCACCTCACATTTAGTTTCCTAATATCAAGGAGAGGTTGAGAATCTCATGGATGGTTGAGATATTTTCTCAAAAAAAAATACTAATTTGGTGGATCTTGAGAGATATTTCCTCCTTAAAATCCTTAAGACATATTTTCTCCCTAAAATCCTTAAGAGATATTTTCTCCCTAAAATCCTTGAGAGATATTTTCTCCCTAAAAATATTGGAGATCCCATTTCAGTGGATCTAGTGAGTGATATTTTCCATGGTGGTTAAGCCTCCAAATTTTATATAATGAGGGATTTCCATGGAGAAGAGGAGGAATATTACAGGTATCAAACCTTTTATTAGGAATCTTGGAGATATCAAGCTTATTATTGTGGGATTCATGAAAGGGTTGGATGAGGAGAGCATGGAGGAGTTGCAACTGACATCATTCGTGGTCTGTAAGTTTTCTTTTTTCTCATTTAATATACTTGGCCTATTTCATTCATGTGGTTTCATGTGCTTGTATATGTTTAATTTGATTTGCATAGATGAATTTTCTTTGCATAATCCATTAGAGTAGAAGGAAGTCACTTGTTTCTTGTTGTTCATTGCAGGTATTGATTTGCGCCAGGAATTGGATCAAGCTTGTGGATAGGAGTAGCTAGGACAAACGTCATAAACAAAGTACATCCTAATTTACCTTCTCTTCTCTTTGTAGATAAGAAAAATGATTTTATAGGAATGGTAGTGTCCAAATGATTGTTTCTATCTTGGTATAGGGGTCAATAATCCAAGGAAAAGTTCACGTGTCCGCAGGGGAATATTTTTGTAACAGAACTTGGCGACTAGACTAGAGACAAACATTGACTTGTATTTCCTTGGATTGTCTGAGATATTTCCCACATTTAGATATTATTTATTGTTTTTTTCTTATCTACTTCTTTTTCTCTCTTCTTCATTGAATATTTCACAGAGTCTGTGGCAAAGTTTTCTGAGTTTTTAGACTTTTTTTCTGAGTTTTTGGGAAGGGTGACACTCATCTACTGTGTACACCAGAGCATTGATCTAGGATCAAGGATCCTCTATAATGTATATCGGTGAGTTATAACACTTTTTCCCTTTGAAAACATGAGCGTTGATCTCCTTTTATAGGTTCTTATGCCCTTTTCTGCTCACTTTTTCTTAGTCTGATCCTAAGGGGATTTTTTCTTAGAGACCTTTGAATACTATTGACTTTGTTTCTCTAAGAGTTGGGAATTTATCATTAATTTATGTTTATCCATTGAGTTTTCAAATTTTCTCTTAGTTGTGGTTCCCTTGGGTTAACAGGATCCCTCGGTTCTTTTTACCTTTTGAGTTTATCTGATCTTTGTCTCATAAATCTTTCATATTGCTTGATTGTTTAGGATTTTTCATAAACTAAGGTTTGAAAAGGTTTCCTATTATTGAGCCTTCTTGTATTCATTTGAAACATATCACTTTTATGGATGATTAGGACTCTTATGACAACCTAGTTTGATTTATGTTTCTTGTTTCTCATCGTTTGAGGATTTGCATGAGTGTTTGTCTTCTTTATCTTTTGAAACATCAAGTTATTGATTGAATGAGTTATCATACTTGTTTCTTTCAGTTCTCATTATCCTTTGAGTTCATTCTTTGTTTGAAATATTTTTTCTTCGTGTCTTTTGTATCTGCATCTGACTCTTTCCTTTTGATTGAAAGTAATGAAGAATTAAAGTATTTTCATTTTCTTTCTTCAAAAATCAAATGAATACGATAATTTAATTCTTTCTTTTGGGTAGTGTGGTAGATTGCATTTAGAAAATTGTGTTTGGGAATTGGGTGTTTTTGTTGAAGAAAGTTGAACCTCTTATCCATCTTGTATGTAGGATTCATTGAAGAAAAAGATTTTCATATCATTATTCTTCATTCTTTTGGAGTCGAGTATAAAACATCATAAGCTTGACTTTCACACCCTTGAGTAAACAACAACCCTAAAATCAAGTTCTTATAAAATTGATCAGACACTTTTATATTATCTGGTAGAGAACCTACATTGGCTTAAAGTGTAGGGCTTTGGAATAGGTTGTGAGGATAACTTTCCAAAGCCATCATACAAACATAGAAACTTGTGCTAGGGAGCCGTAAATCCAATTGTTTGTATAAGAATAATCGAGATCCCCCTCTCACACATGGGTTAAACATGAGGTCACATGCAAGAGAGCGGCAAAGATTTCCCCTCCGAATCTTAACCCACATAGTGTAAATATTGTATATTGGGGGTTCTTGATGAGAAATGATTCCTTTCATTTGGTCTCAGAGCTTCGTGAATCTTGAATTTGTTCAGGGTTCTCAGTATTATTCTACTCCACTTGTCTTCATTTCTCTTGAATAATTTCAAAATTTTTATCCTGCCCATATGTTCCTTCCCAACTAAAGATTGTACCCACCCAGAGGCTGACTGTGAGTTGGTAACCTTAGTGGCCTATATTTGTAGGGTTGATACACAAGGTGACAGTGAAGGGGATTCTTCGCCGTACTTGGGTCAAACATTGGTCAAAATCAATTAGGCTCCTTGGAGGTTACACCCATGGGTAAAACCATGTGGGAACTTTCACCAAGGCATAAGTCTGTTAATAAGGTTGCCAACATAACTAATCCACCCACTCTATCACATCCCCTTCCTATATTGATCTCACAATGTTGGATTGCATCAAAAACTAGTGGTTTCATTGTGGGAAGGTTTGTTTGATTGTTTTCTTCTTAGATTTGTAGCGGATATTGATTTTTTTACTTAGTGGACCTTAGGTCGAGTTAGTGTCAGTGCCATCAATTCATGGGAGTACCAATGAAGGAACCTATTTTCCCAAGGAACCATTCACCTTTCCTTCTTTTGGAAACATTGGTACTTCATGCATTGCCACACTGAGTCTTCCAGGACTCACCATTGGGCTACTAGTTTGGTTGTTCCCCACTACGTTAATATCAATTTTTCCAAGTTCTTTGAATCCACCTAATGCTTTGTATGTAAGAAAAACACCCAAAAATTGAACTCATGTCGAAATTTCACCTTCTTCACCTGTCCGGTCTCATTCTCTTTATCCTTCTTCACCTAATGAAAGCTCTAAGGAAAGTAGCCAGATTGATAAGAAGAAGAAGGAACGAAAGGGTAAGGAGAAGAAGAATCATAAATATATGTATCCTCCAATTGCATCAGGTCATGTTGGATCCGAGCAACCAACTACTGTTAATTATACTGGGAGTTTTGATAAATTTGACATGTCTAAAACAAAGAATCATAAATCGAAATTCCCTTGCAGGATCTGTAAGGGTGACCAATTTCTAATGGATTGCCCTGGTATCCCCAAGGTCTTAGAAATGTGGTCTTCCACATCATCATCCCCTGATGGAAATTGAACATGCTAGTGACACCCCATCAACTAGTGACGTTAAGGTTGGTAAGAAGAATAGAACTATCAAATTTTCTTATATGTTATGCGAAGGTGATCATTATTCTAACCTTTTCCATATTATGGAAAAGGATCATATTTTTGAAAAGATTCAAATTACAACTAGTTATCATGATAATATATCTCCCAAACCATAATTAGTTGATGGACTAGTAAATCTGGTTCCATCCCTAATCAGTCTGATTGATGAGGTGCTCAATCTAGTTTCATCCTCGGTTGAACCACTAACCCAAGTAGTTGATCTAGTTCCATCATCAATAAGCCCGAATATTCATATGAAAAGTGAAACCCAAGTGAATGATTCAGTTCCATCATCAATCATCCCCACTCTTCATCTGAAGAGTACCAAAGTGGTTGATCCAGTTATGTCATCAATCGATCCCACTCCTCCATTGAAAAGTGAAACCAAATTGGTTGATCCAGTTTCGTCATCGATCGATCCCACTCCTAATTCAAAGAGTGAGGATGTCACTCAGGTATACCTCATTAATATTGATTCACCCATACAAGGGGGCACTTCTCCCATCCCAATGGAACCCCCTTCAAGAGATCAAATGATTTCTATTAATTGGAATCATTTGAAGGAACCCCATATTCGTTCTTACGTGCCTCTCTAGTTCATTATCCAGGTTTGGGATAGGAATATTCCTAACACTATAATAGATGAAGGTTATTCTATTAGAATCTTATCAGTGAATGCTTGGAAAGATTTTGGTTCCCCACAACTATCTCCCGTGACTCATAATCTATTAATCTTTAATAGAAAATTTATTCAACCTTTAGGGATCCTTCCTTAGTTTTCAGTTACTTTGGGAGGAAAAATGGTCTACATCAATGTGATGCTAGTTAATGACCCCTTGGAATTTAACCTTCTCCTCGGGCAAGACTATGTCTACATTATGAGATATTTTTTGTCCACTCTCTTTCGAGTGATATTTTTCCCTCACAATGAAAAAAGTAACGAACAACCATCTTTCATTCATTGACCCTCATCTTATGGTGAACCATACACCTTCCCTAAATGGTCCATACATGCCATCAATTCCTTCCCCGTCGCACATCAATTACGTAACGATCATCCCCATGTGTTCAACTTCGCATGAGAGGGAATCTCACCCTTCTCCTAACTTAATCTGGTAGTTGACATGGTCATATATTAGATAGGGATATTAGAGATAGATATCCCTACCCTTATCGAGTTCGTCAACATGTATTCCTTTCAGAGTGTTTTTCTTCCATATAACAAAGATCTCCTGGAAGCTATGGCTAACATTCATCCCTTGACATGTATTCCTTCCAAAGCATTGTCCTCTTGGAATCCATGATCAAGGAGAGGTTTTGAGCATATTTTTACTTATTTGTGTAAATCACATTAAAAAATGAAACAAAGGTCTTGAGAATAGTTCTTTTCATGTGTCAATCTCGTTAAAATTTTAAAAAGTCACCTCTCCTATCAAGTCGAGTCTTTTCACTAGATATTGTAGATATAAAGTCGATTATTTAGCTAGATATTGTATATGTTGAGTCATGTATTTCGTTAGGTATTGTATTTGAACCTTCCTTTCATACACCTTTGTCAGTTGACCTTTTTTTCTCATCTGGTACATAAATCGGTGACAATATAAGCATCGACGAATGAAACGAAGCTTGGGGGGACATGTCTCCATCCTTTGATTATCATTTTGGAGTTAAGCCGCTAGCTTTTCAAGTTGTGGGCAGAGTACCAATGATCCGTGGGTATCCCTCAAAACCTTTGGAAATTACATTGGGAAATTACAAGCATAGTTTAATTTTGTTTCAAGCTTGTATAAAAATGAAACCAATATCGATCTTAGTCTTTATTCTTTCTCGTGCTTGTAAATACATGTGAATGTGACCAAGTAAAATTTTATCACTTTTTCAGACTCGTAAAGGTTATATGAAAAAGGAACTCTTTTGAGTCTCCTTTAAGTTCTTTTCATACTATCTAAACATGAAAATATTGTCGAGTGATCTTGCTTCCTTTCACACTCATTAAAAGGCTTGAAAGGGCATATTTTGAGTCATAGTTTATCTCTTTTTCAGCCTTGCGAGACTAATGACAAAAAAGGAACACTCTAATCAATCATTATTATAATATTTCTCCCCTGTATTATTTTACACTTTTGTTGGGCTTGGGAGACTAAATTTATGAAAATTTCATCCATGGAGTTTCCTTAAGTTCTTTTCAGAATCTCTAAA
This sequence comes from Picea engelmannii, assembly GCA_009831015.1. NCBI lineage: Eukaryota > Viridiplantae > Streptophyta > Pinopsida > Pinales > Pinaceae > Picea > Picea engelmannii. Next base: position 1,385,254 of record ML778175.1, on the reverse strand, counting down.
CATGAAAAAACACCGAATTTTCCTTCTTTGGACTCTCTAAACTATACATTGAAGGACCCATATGGGAATGAACCCTTAATTCTTCCAGTTTGTTAAATAAAGGAAGAGGAAATTACTAAAGGTAAGTTATATCGAGCATGTGTTACCCTCCTCGAGCTCGTTAAATGAAAAAAAGGTACTCATCTATCTGGGTGGGGGGGAAATTGAAGGAAGTGGGTCAAGTTTTTTGGAATATTTTATGGAAGCTATTTTCACCCTTGAACATAGCACCTGTTTGAGTCTCATATTACATTTGGGTAATATGCTTGTATCTGAGTCATACCAATTCTATGGGTCACCATAATTTTTTTTCCAATCTAAGAGTTCTCTTATTTTCGTCACATTACATTCTTGGTACTCATCGAGTCAATGTTTCCAATTAATTTATCGTGCCTCATCATGTTCAAGGGAAGTTTCACTTCAAACCATCCATCTACAGTATTTCCATTTTCCATTTCCTATGTCAGTCCATACTCATTTGATTGAACATATTACATCACTCTCCTATGTCAGTTTCGTGTCAATTATGGTGGATACATCAAGGCCCTCATTATCCAAGTATTTTCCTATTGAATTCAACATATCATCCAAGAATTGGACTTAGAAACCAGTTAGTACCTTGGCACCTTCATGTTTTAATGGCAGACCTCCTCTCTTTCGATAGTAGGTTTACATCATTGACCTCTGATCAGATGATTCCATGAATGTTTGACTTCAAATCATTTATTCACATTCATTGGAATGTACTAGGGTATCTTGGGATTTATTGACATCATTGGTGATTTCCCTCGTACTTGTTAATGATTTACCTCAATGATCGATAATCAAGTGGTTTCTACCACGTTTGACATAAAATCATCTATTCACATGGCTATATTCGTACCACATCATGATTGGGATGAAGACCATGGGTTGAGAATTCACTCTATTATCCTCTTTTCCCAGGCTGTGAAGGAGATAATTTGAGAATATTGATATATGTATATTCACATAGATCCATATTGTATTGGTCTATGGCTATGGCTTTTCATCTCATAGCTCCACTTTGTATTTTTCTTCGCTGAGATCATTTCATGTCATGGAAGTATGGCTCCACATTGTATCTCCAGTGGCCATATCCTTAGTCAGTATTTTTCATGGATCTAGAGGGTATTGGTCGGCATCCATGCTTTGAGTCATCTCATATTTCGAGCATAGGTATTCCTTCCTCGAAAATGGAACATATATTAATATTGTTTGATAGTTGTTTGCAGCTTCTTCTAGGTTCTCCAACTCCACATCTTTGCATTGAAGAATTGTAAATGGTTTCAACCATCGATTTCTCTTCTGACCTCACACTTTAGGGGGAATCTGCTACACACCAAAATGTCACACTTAAATGTCATCCTTATTTACACCTAAGTGTCGCAAGTGTCGTAAAAGTGTCCTATGCACCTTGCTAAGTGTTGCATACACCTTGACACCATGAAATAATTTATGTCACAATCCCTAGTCAATGTGGAGGAGAAATACATTATATGAAGGTCAAAATACTATGTGCACATTAATTATTTATTAATATTCATAAAAAGAAAATTAATTTAGTGTGAGAATCCACCTCACATTAGTTTCCTAATCTCAAGGAGAGGTTGAGAATCTCATGGATGTTTGAGATATTTTCTCAAACCAAAATCCTAATTTGTTGGATCTTGAGAGATATTTCCTCCTTAAAATCCTTGAGAGATATTTTCTCCCTAAAATCCATGAGAGATATTTTCTCCCTAAAAATATTGGAGATCCCATTTTAGTGGATCTAGTGAGTGATCTTTTCCATGGTGGTTAAGCCTCCAAATCCTATATAATGAGGGATTTCAATGGAGAAGAGGAGGAAGATTAGAGGTATCAAACCTTTGATTCTAGAGGGATCTTGGAGATATCAGACTTATTATCATGGGATTAATGCAAGGGTTGGACGAGGAGATCTTGGAGGAGTTACAACTAACATTATTCGTGGTCTGTAAGTTTTCCTTCTCATTTAATATACTTGGATTGTTTTCTTCAAGTGTATGGTTTCATGTACTTGTCTATGTTTAATTTGATTTTCATAGATGAATTTTCTTTTCCTAATCCATTAGAGTAGAAGGAAGTCTCTTGTTTCGTGTTGTTCATTGCAGGTATTTATTTGCACCAAGAATTGGATCAAGCTTGTGGATAGGAGCAGCTAGGAAAAATGTCGTAAATAGAGTACATCCCACTTTACCTTCTCCTCTCTTTTTCGATAAAAAAAAAATGAGTTTATAGGAATGGTAGTGTTCAAATGATTGTTTCTTTATTGGTATAGAGGTCAATAATCCAAGGGATATTTCACCTTTCCGCAGGGGAATATTTCTCTAACACTTACCTCGTCGAGAACATGCATTAAGAATGACAAGGAGATGATCGCTCTTATGCCACTGATCCAGATTTTATGATCATAATGAAATGAATATAGATATATATTATTAAAAAAAATATGAAATGAAAGGGATATGAAGAAGTATTCAATATTTCTGATCTACCAAGATCACTTGAAAGTGTGAGGTAGAGAGCATACTAGGCTAAGAATATTTACTTCTAGTCCCAAGAGCAAGGTGACTAATGAAAAAAGATCTAATTAAAAGTTCATGTACTCAAATAGACATCCATGTGGAAAGTAAAAAGTAACTCGTTTCTTTTTGACCTCCCTACCAATCTAGGTTGACTAACTACTATACAATAATAAACTTGAAGCTAGAACTTTTAGGCTTACAACGTGCAAACAAATAAAGAATATCACCTAACTCTGAAATGAAATTGAAAAACTTGCAAAAATTTGTAAATGAAGTGATATACATGGGTATGTACATGGACAGACACATCATTATCACAAATATTTAATGACATAGTCCCGAAACTTGTGCAAGTTTTGAAGAAATAGACATGCAAATTACTGTGCAAAAGAAAAATGAATTCTACTCAAATAAAAGGATGAAAAGGTTTTTTCAAGCCATGAGTAGGATGGTTTTAGGACTTGTAAGACAATGCAAGTTAGAAGAGTGGCTCCAACTTTGAATGATTAATTATGGGTTAGAATACTCAATGGATTCACCAATCTATTTGGACTTTTTGGCCACTTGGGTGAGCCAAAAGTCCATTTCTATAGCAAGGATGTAATGTATATAATAGGTTGTTGTTATATTGTTAGTCTAATAACATAAACATCATTTCAAATAATAAATAAAAATGAAATAAATAATTAGAAACCATGAAAATTGCACCAAGAAGTGAAAATAGAAGGAATGATGTTTATACCAATGGAAAGAACTTTGAAGTTGCACCATAGAGAATGGATAGAGCTTCTGGCCTCTTCCACTCTCCTTTGGGAAGGGTTTTTTTGTCCAATGGAACTCTCTCTCTCTCTAATACAATGAAGAAGTGTGCTTGGGCTATTTAATGGAAGAGTCTAAACAAAATATTTTAGCTATGGTTACACAAAACAATAGCTTAAGAAAAAGAATCTCAATAATCATCCAAACAGCATAACCTTGCAATGTCTTCCTTCTTTTAAATGCACACCCATGGCTTCCTTTTATAGTTAAGCTTCATGTTTTTTCAAAATTGATTCTAAGTAGGAAAGGTCCAAATTTGGATTATGGTCTCCCATATTGAGTAGACATGAAACCAACATAGGAATTGGAATTCAATTTGGATGGATATTGAGGATCCTAGTATGCCCTTTCCATAGTAATCATGATGGGATTTTTTGCATTGAATGCATTGAAGTTGGTTGACATTTTTTTCCAGGAAAATCTGCACAAGTATCGAAGGAACAGATCCATAGTTCTTAGGGACCTAACCTCCCTAACCCCTCATGTAGGTATAATAATATAATTCGATGTAATAAAGGCCAATATTAATAAGGCCTAGAAATAAGAATAAATAAGTCAAATGTAAGAATACCTAATAGAAGCTTCCACTTCTAGAAGGATCTTCCCTAGATTGTTCTTTTGGTTAGATAGATTTAGTATAAATAGGAATAGAGGGTATGAAAAATCTTGTCTCAGAGATTATTGTAATAGATATCTGCTCTGCTGGAGGTTTCCCCCTCGAAGAGGCAAGTGAACATTGCTATATTTAATCAAGGTTATCTTTCTATTGTTATTTTGGCATTTTTCCGTTATTGTTCTGGTTATATCATTATTTCTCTATCATTTCCATGCTAAAATATTTTTTTTCTACATACTATTTTATATCTGGAATACTACAAGTGGTATCAGAGCACCTTCCTTAGCTGAAAATTGTGGGTTAATTTTTTTCAAGGTAGAGACGTATTATGGTGTCTTAAAGCTATAGAGATTTGTTGTTACATGCATAAACTCACGATCAATGATTCATAAATGCAGTAAATATAAGAGGTACTTAAGCACACATATGTTGGTCACCCTTGTAACTCATGTTGGTACCCCTTCGAGTGGTATCGCATCAGAAAACACCTGTATATGGATCGACCTAGATCTCTAGAATCCCTCCATAGATAAATTGATTGGTCGCTTGACTAATACAATGTCACCGAGAACAAAACTAAGGAATATACTCTCTAGTACCTGGGTAGTCAGGTAGTAGGACTACGAGAACAATCTAGCCTCTTTAGTTGGTTCCCTAAGATATTGGGCCGAGTACTACTGTTGGACCCCGCATGTATATCAGAGAGTTATAGTATAGGGAAAAAACTTGTCTGTAGAAACCCTGAATATCATACCCCTGGGGATGGAAACAAAAACAAAACGGACAATATTTATTGTAGCACAATTGTGCCTTCTACATTCTCGTTGTGAAATTACTACACATTTTTCTGTTAAGCATTTTGGAATTTTTGTTACTGTAGTATTATTTAGGCTCGATCATAACTCTATAGGAGTTTAAAAAAAAGTATAGTGGTCCCGCCGACACACTTATTTGGGACCTATCCCACTAGGTTCCTCTCTTCTCCCTAATTCCATAGATACCTATCATTTTTAACACAATTTTTTTTTATGGACCCGATCCTTCTCCAACACCCTTATTTGGCCCCTATCCCATTGGATCCCCATTTTTTCCCTGATTGTAGTGGTACCTATATTTGAAACCCTTCTTATGAGTGGTCCCACCCACCCCTCCAAACCCCTTTTGTTTCCCCTATACCATTTTCCTACCCATTTTTCCAAATGGCTACCAAAAGATCCCAAGAACTCAAAACCTTGATTTATCACACCCACCGAAACCATGAATACATCAATAATATCAATGCCAACCTTAGATCAATCAATTTGGCTATTGATATCCTCAAGGAACAATTTTCCTACATCAAAGACCTCAAATCTACCTTTGAACACTTCATGGGTTGTTCCCAGAACCCTTCCTCTTATGGACAACCATCTTATCAGGATGACCATGACTCTTCTCTTTACCAAGGTCCTCATACTACCCACTTTTCTTGATACCTCCACAGTCCCAGAATTGAACTGAACAAATTTGATGGATCAGATCTCATAGGTTGGGTCACCCAAATGGAACATTATTTCTCTTTGCATGGAATTACTGATTATTTAGTCAAGCTTCATTATGGTGTCCTACATCTAGATTCGGAAGATGGAAATGGTGGAAATGGAAAAAAAAAGGCACACCAAGGGTATGTTTCTTGGGCATAGTTTGTGGCCAAACTTTATGACCACTTTGGCTCTAAAACCCACCATTTAGGTCATTTAACCAAGTTAAAGTAGTGTGGGACACTGGAAGAAATTATTGCCACATTTGAGCACTTGGATTTCAAAAAAAGGGGCATGTCATATTCTTTCTTTAGGGAATGCTTTATCAGTGTCTTCAAATATGAACTCCATTCCCATGTTCTCATGGCATGACCCTTGAATTGGTTGGAATATACCCAATGAGCCAAGGAAGAGCAACATATTGTATCCTCCCAGACCCACAAACCCTCATTTTCTCCTCACCCTAAACCCACCAATTATTCCCCTCCTACAACTCCCCTCAATATCCATAAATTAACCAGGGCTAAAATTGTTGAACATCAACTGAAGGGTCTTTGTTATAATTTTGATGAAAAATATTTTCCCGGGCACAAGTGTAAGGAACATAAGATTTTTATGGTTGTGACTGAGGATATTTCTGAAGAAGATGTTGGTGTTTCACCTATGGAGGAAATACCACCACCATCTAATCTAACCCCAACATTTGATCCACTAGACATTGACCTAATGATTTCACTTAATTCCCTCACTAGCTTCTCTGCTCCATAGACTCTCAAATTAATTAGTTACAGAAAAATAGGAAAGTCATCATCCTTGTGGATAATGGTAGCACCCACAATTTTATTCATCACTGCATTTCCCAAGAAGTCAATTGTTACATCTATGCCATCAATAGTTTTGAAATCATGACATCCAATGTAGGTTCCATGAAATGTGGGGGAAGATGTGAAAATATGTGACTCCAAATTGGTCAGTATCAGTTGAAATCCCATATGTTTTCTATAGACATGGGTATTTGTGACATTGTTCTTGGTGTTGAATCATTATGCACTCTAGGCCTCATTCTCATGGATTTTAAGGACTTGAACATGAAATTCCAATAGGAGGGACAACAGTATAAGTTCCAAGCCATCACAACAGGCTCCCCTGAGATCATCATTTCCCATCGCATGGAAAAGCTCCTCAAAAAATGTTGTTCGGGAATTATATCCCAACTTCACTCCATTCATGTTGTTGAGACACATTTTGTGCATCTTGACTTACAATATATCTATTCCCACCACCAAGTTGTTTTTACCACTCCCAAAGAACCTCCCCCTTCCAATGGAGTCCATGATCATTCCATCCCTCTCATCTCGGGCAGTCTTCCTACCAATGTTCCACCTTATTGTCATCCCTTTTCCCAAAAGAATGAAATTGAGAAACAATTTCATGAATTACTAGAATCATGTGTTATTCGTCCTAGTACTAGCCCCTATTCTTCCCCTGTGGTCATGGTACTCAAGAAAGAAGGTACTTGGCACATGTGTCTTGATTTCCACACCCTCAACAAACTCACAATCAAATAAAAATTCCCCATTCCTATCATTGATGACCTCTTGGATGAATTGAGTGGTTCTTAGTGCTTCACCAAATTGGATCGACGTTATGGCTACCCCTAGATCCGTATGACAGATAAATACATTCCCAAAACTTCATTTCACACTCATGAGGGTCATTGTGAATTCCTGGTAATGCCCTTTAGATTGTGTAATGCTCCTTCCACTTTCCAAAATCTTATGAATCATGTATTTCATCCTTTTCTCCATCGTTTTGTCTTAGTTTTCTTTCATGATACTATCCTGTATAGTAAAACTTGGCCATCCCATCTCTCCCATGTGAATCAAGTTCTCAATCTACTCTCTAAGCACCAACTTTTCCTCAAAAAATCTAAATGTCCCTTTGGTGTCAAATAAGTGGAATACCTAGGTCATATTGTCGCCAAGGATGGTGTCCGAGTGGATCCTAAGAAAATTGAATCTATGCATGATTGGCCTCACCCTAAAACTCTTAATAGCTTGCATAGTCTTTTGGGTTTAACTGGCTATTGTAGGAAGTTTGTTCATAATTATGGAAAAATTGTAGCTCCTCTCACTTCTCTCCTTAAAAATAATGCTTTAACTTGGAATTCAATTGTGGATCATACCTTCCAAGCCTTGAAAGATGTTATGTGATGGAACCATGTCCTAGAACTTCCATACTTCGAAAAGAAATTTGTATTGGAATGTGATGCTTACGGGAAAGGAATTGGAGTCATCCTCATGCAAGATGGTAGGCCTTTGGCCTTCACTAGAAAAAAACTTCCTGAGAGACATTTGGGCCAATCCATTTATGAAAAGGAAATGTTATCTATTTTTCATGTTGTGGATCTCTGGCATCCTTATTTATTGGGTCAACGATTCCAAATCAAAATTGATCATTAGAGTCTCACATATTTCCTGGAACAACAAATTTCATCCCTGGTGTTAGCACTAGAATTTGTTCATATACTACTTTAAGAACAATCCTAATACCCATCAAGATTTGAAAAATTAAATCAATTTAAAAGGGTGGATCAACAAGAAAGAACAAGAAAGAGGGCAATAGTCTCACTGTAGATCAACGATCTACCATTGAGCATGGAGTCAAAACCATTATACAGATTGAATGAAATCAAGCTAAATATTAGGTTAAGAGCTTATATGATGATGATTAGAAGAAAGGAAAGTGAACAAAAGAAGAAAGTCTACTAAACATAGATCCTCTCTGCATAATATATTGAAAAATGCTTGAACAAAAACAATTATTAACAAGCCATTTACAACAAACCCTTTGCTTCTCAGGGATCCATTAATCAAAGGCGGTCTTTGATCCTCAAAACCTGCAATATATTCAATCAAGAAGATAAAAAATACATGGTAAAAAAAATAATACAATCTGATAAACACTCTCATGAATCTTTAAAAGAAAGAAGTGTTGATTACAAATAGGCTCTAGGGCTTACAAACAAGCAACTAAACTGCTCCTCAAGCTCTCTCCTCTCTTGGATCATGAATCCCCTTTTATCCAAGAGCTACCTCCTTCATTAAATATAAAATAACATCCAAAATATCCTTAGGATGTATCATCCCATCTCTTTCTTTGGATTTTGGGCCTTGGAGATAGGTGGCAATAGTCAAAGAGACAAGAATCCAACAAACTACTAAATTTTAGGAAGTTGTTGGAAGTCATTAATAAATATGTTCCCAACTCACTGCATGAGTTTCTAATGGAGATAAATCTTACGTGCAGGTGTCCTTTATCATATAACTGATCATTGATAATTCATTCGAACCCTCCTTGATAGGTGGAAACCTACAACAAGGTGAATATCCAATAATTGTCTAAGTTTTCAGTGCCAGTTTGCAACGCACTGGTGTTTTAATTTTATCTTTCAAATTCCAAAATGGGTCAGGATGATTTTTGGTAATTAGGTCAATGCCATAATAATTCTCCTCCAAAAATACATTTTGAAGAACCCACATCACCATTTTTGATTTATGATAAACTCTTTATAAGAAGCCGCTACAGGAAATGAGTTTGCAGCACCAGTTTATAGTGTACTGGTGTTTTAATTTTAGTTTTCAAATCCCAAAATGGGTCAAGATGAGTTTTGGTGATTAGGTTAATTCCATAATCATGCTCCTCCACAGAAAATTGTATAATAAACCACATCACCATTTGTGATATATGATAAAATCCTAAGAAGAATATGCTACAGGGAATGAGTTTGCAATGCCTGATAGCGACGCTGTGAAGTTTCCTGTAAGTGTTTCTTTGTGCCAAATCAAATCAACTAATTCCAAAACCATGCAAGAAACCTTGAAAACCTCTGATAAACCTACTACAACTTCTGAGTAATGAAAATAAACTACATAAATATTATGTTCATAGAAGCATATGACAAAACATTCCTTAGATTTACAAGCCTTCATATATAAGATATCATAGAAAAATTGATTGAAAGTTGCAGACATAATTCTGTATCATCTTCTTCTCCTAGTGGATTCCTAGGCCAGCATGTCCAGATTCCTTTTTTCTAAAACTCTCTGAAGGTTTCAACCCTGCTTTTAATTTCCTTTTTCAACTTGTCAATTCCAGTTTTTTGCATCCTAAAGTTGCCTCCTGAGTCTTTTGAAAGTAGGGCATGATAAGAGGGAAAAAAATGTTATAGAAAGATTTGTCTCACCCTATGCAATCTTGCACATAAGGACTTTTTCCAATTCCCCATGTAGACTTGTCATCCCTTTTTGCAAGTTCCAGAGCCAAAAATACTTTTGTTTCCACATGTACAAACCTTGCCTACTATACAACATGCGTATAAGAAGGTTTCTCCACTATAGCCCGCATACATCGGGATTTGTGCCCAAAAAATGAAAATTGGTGTCAGGTTTCCATGTCACAACAGGAGATATATGATCCTTGGCCTTCCATATATTGGAAACATTCTGAATCATCCCTTTAGCTCCATTTGAAGGATATAAATGGGACAATTCCGAGCTATGGAAAGGAGGAGAAAGAATTCAACTTTGATAGAAAAGTTACACTAGAGAAATTATTTACTTCATATTGGTTTTGCATCCCTTTTTCCTTTAAGTATGAACACAGTGTTCATCCCCCAAGATCTTCCCTTATTGATTGAGAGTTCCATTTCCTCTCTTCTATGAGGTTTCCTTTGGTGGAGGATTGAAGTGGTGGAGACCCAGTTGGAAGGAACTTAGTTTCTCAGTTCTGAACTGTGCTGACACGGAAGTCTGTGACTCTTTTACTTCTTCTAATCATATACTAATAGAAATACTCTTTTCCCGTCCAATTGATATCTCGCAAATATTTGAATTATTATCCATGGGTGTATTTGTTATGAATATTAATGGATTATGCTATCTAATGTGCTAACATATTATATTATCAACATATGCTTGCTTTGCTTGGTTGTTGAGAACTAGTTGCAGGTATATTCCTTTGGGTCAAAGTGCTCAATGGTGGACTTCATTGAACGTCTGGACGAGGTAGGCCTTTTATATTATCTCGCTAGGATATTTTTTTATATAGCATATTTGAGGATACATTTTATTTCTGCAGTCATTTTTGTCTATTATGGTTTACCCTAGCCATAGAGAGATTTTTCCTCGTAATAGAATTGGTGGCCATGATGGGTGTTGCACCCCCTTCGTCACCTTGGTGAGCAGAATCGAGGTGCTTGCATGCCCAGTTGGGTCTGCTGAGCAAAACAACTATAGAGAAAAGAGTTAGAGAAAGAAAAACAAAACTATAACTAAGAATTAAACTAATGGATGCAATAAGAATTAAAATCATGAGCATGGAAAAAAAAGAACAAAAGGACCCATGTCACCAATATTAGAGGCCAGTTTATCGATGAAATCAAAGCACCAAGAAGAAAGGGGACTATGAGTCCCTTCTTCCTCCAAGGGAAGGTTCTTGGACCCTCACAAGCTTTCTCTCCTTACAACAAAGAAAATGAGAATAGTGGTGAAAGAACTCTTTGCAAATCCACTCAATGGAGAGGTGGATT
>ML778175.1:1347750-1374026 GCA_009831015.1 Picea engelmannii | reverse complement strand
GAATTCCTTGAGAAAATGAGGTGCATTCATGGCTTTTTATAGCATTGCATTGGGTTATTGTGTAACTCCTTTGTAGTGTGAAAAGAGGCCATTTAGGGCATTATTAGGTCTTTGACCAGCCCACCATTCAGATCCAGCCCGGATTTGGAGGTCAAATCGATTTGGGAGCTGAACCAGAAGTGGTTGGGAGGCCCACCACATTCATAAATGTGTCGTTTAGCAGGTGCACAGCTTTTTGTGCTAACAATCACGCATCGTGCGCCTGTGCGTGCTTTATACGTACCTGTTCCGTGCATGTGCGCGTGCGCCCAAAGTGTGCAAAGTGCTCTTCAATTTTTCACTACTTTGTATAGTTTTTGACCTTTTTTTAATGCTGTGGTATTAATTCAGGTCCATGAATGACTTCATTACTGTTTGATGATGCTGAGTTCTTGTAACCATGTGCAGACGAAATTTCAGTGATAATAGATGCCCCCTGATGGGTGAGGTTAGGAGCAGATGTATAGCTGAAATCCATCAATGTTTCTTCTACTGAGAATGTTGTTGTAAGAGAGAGTAATAGTGTGAGTGTTCAGAGTGATCCGTTGGAGGGAAAAAGGAACCGGTAGGACCTGACCTTCCATAAGGTGTGTAAAATATAAAACTATGTACAAAGGAGGTGGACATGCCCCATGCTCGTGTCATGTAACTTGGAAAAAGATGATTGAAGCATTGGTGTAGGTAACTACAGCACCCTCGGGGGAAGTTGTTATAAAGGCAAAAGACAATTCTGTAAATGAACATACTCTTAATAGTAGGCAGTGATCATGGTAATAAGTAGCAGTGATTATGTGGGCATTGATAGCCCAACCAAGTTCAGAGGTCTTCGACAAATGAGAGAAATAACTGCAATAGTCACAAAGTAAGACCCACCGTAACACAAGAAAGTGTTGGCGTCGAATGTTATGGGGGCCAATGACAGCAGGGAGAAATGGTGTTTCTCCCTGTGTCGTCCGAGATCTCTCATTGAATGGAGAATGAGAATCAAGATACTGTCGCCCTTCCGGAAAATTGTGTTGATGTCGACAGAAGGGGAACGCAACTCCCAGAAGCAAAGGGCTTCATGGAATCTACTGAGGTGAGGAAGTGGAAGAGGTACATGGATGAAGTCAAGAAGTGGGAAGACTCAAGACTGCCCTTGGTTGGAGGATGTATGAGATAAAAAATGGCCGCAACCATGTAACGAGGTCAAGTGTCAGGGGGACGACAAGACCAGTGATAAGTTGTGCCAGAGGCGAGACAAAGTGAACAAATGCAGAGGGTAGAGGTAAGTGACTTGTGGGGTACTCTGAATATATGGACGATGTCGGCAAGAGTAGATGATGAGTAATGCTCCAACCAAGGGTGACATGGGTTGCATTTGGCCAAAAGGAGGGAAGCAGATCCCCAAAGGTAACGACAAAAAGATAATGAGATGACTAAAAATAAAGGCGTTTGTACAATAAATAACGAATAATTTTGGGGTAAAATGTACAAATATAGAAATGGGTGCCCCAGTGTAATATGGGTGGCCCATGGAGGGAATAATTTTCTTGGAAAACTGATGAAGGGTGGGGGCCCCATTAGTGATTTTTTGTATGAGGTAGGTGAAATGAAGGTAGGTTTGTAGATGAGAAAACTGATTGTGGATGAAATGGAGGGTTCGTGATACTATGGAGGCGCAGGTAAAAAATAGAACCGTAAAGAGATAATCTGGGAGTCTGTGTGGGGCAGCTAGCAAAATGAGGAGAAGGAGTATGTGGGTGATTCGCGACATGATGAAAGACTATCAAGACTCCCATCCCTAAAGGGTAATGAAGAACAACATGAGTGTCAGAAGTGTCAAAAGGTGCGATGAATGGGACAACTCATGTGGGTAAGAATGCTACTGGGTAACAGTACCGAAGATGCAAAATGGAGGTGTGGGTACTGCAGATCCAGGAATGGGGATCCTAGAGGTAAACATCAGAGGGTGTGACTAGAAATGAAAGTGTGATACAATGGGAAAGACTACATGCCAGTGCTGAGTATATACCTAAAGGGGTTGTGCTGATGCATGATGAGCTAGTACCTGCACACATGACAACCAAATACCCAAAGTGAACAATATCTGAAGAGAATCAAAGATATGAGCATGTATTTGATAAATGTGACTATGTGCGTGTGTACTTGACCATGATATGAAAAAAAGGCACCCCGGGGGCTCAGGATGAAAAGCGACACTGGGACTGTTGTGATGTAGGTGACAGAATGTTGATCCCGTGGCTGAAGACGGATTGAAAAATGGACACTGTGGGCTCCCGAAAAGGTGAGTGGAAGTTTGGAAAAAGGCCTATATATAGCTATAGGGCCCACATTACCACCTCATTTGTACCTGCTACAATAGTGACTAGACGAGCAGTTTTCAGAGGAGATTGGGATATTCGGAGAGGACGAGGCAACCGATTGAGGATCTGCGAGTATCAGGTTAGTGGTTTGATCATCCTGCATAGAAATAGGTTTTCAATTTTTGGGCAGGGGTTGTACGGAGGGCCATACAGAGGTATTTAGGGGATATGGGCCCCACATGTGTGAGCGATCCGGTGATAAGCGTCCATACGTGCGGACCTATACACCAGATAGACGTGCATAGGGGTGCGGTAGTGGGAATTTAAGGCGCGCTCTAAGGGCGCGCCTATGAGTTGAACAGGCGCGCATCATTGCATGTCTATAGGTTTGACAGGCGTGCACCTACGCACGTCTGTATGGTGAACAGACGTGCATAGGGGCACGCCTGTGAAACAAATAGGTGCGCACTAATGCGCACCTATGTAGTGCATAGGCACGCATGTGTGCGCACCTGTGTAGTGAACAGGTGCGCATGTGTGTGCACCTATGTAGTGAACAGGCGCGCATGTTTGCGCGCCTATGGGTAGCAAAACCGTGCCTAGGAGGCAAGGTTGACGTGTAAAAAAATGAGTCTTTTTGATGTTGTTGATGGTTGTATGAGCTGATATAGGGCTCTGTGTTGTCTGTAGGTGGACGGTGGTGACGATGCCAGTGCGGTGGTGAGAGCGAGACTAGGCCCAGTTGTGAGATGCCATGGCCATTGAGGGGCCCGATGTGCGTGTGACTTTGGCAACCTGTGGGTTGCTAAAGTTCTTTGACTACCCATTGATACGGGCACAGGAGTATCTGTTGCAGTTCCTGATCTATATGTGGAGTCTGGAGCTGCACTGCTTCCTGGTACGAGGAGAGCAGATCCCCTTCACTATGGTGGAGGATATATATTTCTTGACGAGGCTCCCCTTTTGGGGAACGCCCCTACTGGTAGAGCCGGTGCTGCCTAGGGATACAACACTCGTCACGATTTTCTAGAGATATTGTTTCGATCGAAACTTTATGTCTGGGATGGTGGTGAGCATATCAACAATTGATTCCCTGGCACATCGTTGTATAGCAGCGATGATTGTATGGGTATATAGGTCACTGGTGACCCAACGGATTAGTGGTGGCTAGCTTTTGGTGCTGAAGAGAGTGTTGGCCAATGAGCAGTTCGCTTGGGGGCTGACGCTGCATGCGAGGATGGTGGCGCAGTTGGACCACTGTCGGTCCACTGGTGGAGGGGAGTTTGCTTTTGGGTCCATCCTAGTGGCCCAGTTTTTAGAGAGGGTGTCGATGTTGTGCCCGAGGATTCTACTGGAGATGTCGGGGGTGCAAGAGTCACGGTTGAGGTGGTGGTCAACAATTTTTCTTCGTCATGGTGGTGGCGAAGGTGGCCACTTATTTTCGGCAGAGGCGACACAAGTGTGGCGACAGATGCCGCAGGTGATACTTCGGTACCCCTATGCTAGGGTGGACTTTCGGGGTGACTCGAACATGGTGCTACCTCTAGGGGAGGTGTTTGACCATCGAGGTATGTTTAGTATTGGTGTGCATGTTTTGGTTTATGTTGTTTTTTGAGATAGCAGTCCATATGTATATTATATAGATGCTGATACTATCTATTTTTTTTTTGCATTTGTAGATGTGGCACCTTGTGGGTGCGAGATGGAGATGCAGAGAGTGCCAGCTCGTCAAGAGCCAGAGAGACTACCACAGGGAGAGACGTCGGTGGAAGGATGTCGCAGGGCGACCAGCTGAGCCAGAGAGGGCAGCGAGGAGGCACCGGTTCGATGACCTTGGTGCGGGGCCATCACACGCTCCTTTGTCGATGGTCGAAGTGGATGTTGATGATATACGTCATCATCTGGAGACGGTGTTGTAAGATGTGCCTGAGGGAATGTGGACGCCAAGACGGGAGTTTTCTGGAGAAGTGTGTGGGGGTACCGCCACCATGGTGGGCCATAGTGCGACGAGCAGCAGTGCTTGCTGCTATGACGAGTGGATGCCTGTTGCCGGGGTAGGGGGGTCCTATAGGGGGTGGACCACCACCGCCTAAGGCAGGGGGTGGTGGGCCTCCATCGACTAAGGGAGGAGCAGGTGGTGGGGCGATAGAGGCACCATGAGTGGTGCATGATGTATAGCTTTTTGTTGTATATAGGCTGGTGAGCCCATTTTTTGTACCAAGGTGTTGTATTGGCCTGCGGATACATGTATTTTATATGTAAACATTCAGATGGCCTGATGGGCCTTTATATATATATATATATATGAGTATACCTATTTGAGATCCTGATGTTGTCTACTCGTTTGTGCTGATGTTTTGAGTATGTCTATTATATATATATGCTGTGACAGGTTTTTGTGATATGTTTATGTATGTGTAGCTTGATGTGATATATGTCAATCTAACACCATGTTAGCTATTTGATCTGTTATTTGATTCAATTGTCTTCGAATATGTGTAAATGTAATGAAATCAAAATGTCGAGATAAAAGTCTAACCTGCAGGTATTTGCAAAAGAGGCACGGATCGTGTACACGGTACACATTGTTGAGCTGGAGAACGACTAGTTGAGAGTCGAGGAAGACGCTAAGGTGACAAATATGATGATGTTGGGTGTCGGCCAAGAGGCCAATGACCGCAGTGTATTTGGCTTGGTTGTTGGTTGCTGACCCCAAACACATGCCGCTTGAATGGAGCATATCATGTGAGGGGTTGTAAAGAGCCCAAGAAGCCAAAGCGAGATTTTGTGTCCAATGGATGGCACCGTCGGCGTAATTGATGTGGTGGGATGGTGGAGGAAGCATCTGTCAATAGCACAAATGATAGTTTAGACGTGAGGGAAGGAGAAAAAAGATTAAAAACGCTAAAAAAGAAATAACTTAAAGTAGAATGACTACTTTTAAGCATAAAATTTCTTGAGATACAACCCGTTGACGGGTTCTTTGAGGGAGAGGCCTTCGAGAGAGGCTAGGATATATGCGCCTTTGGTGAGGCAATGTTGAATGATGTATGGGCCATGCCAAAGTGATTCGAATTTTCTATGTCCAAAGGTATAGTGAGTGATATCACAAGCTAGGACGAGGTCGCCTTTGCGGAATGATCGAAGGTTGACATGGCGATCAAAGGTAGCCTTGGATCATTTTTTAGCTGCCTTGTTGTTCTGTAAGGAAGATCCATGATCTTCATCCAGAGACTCCAAGTTCAGCAAGCATTGCTCCATTGGAGTAGTGTCAGGTAAAATCTCAATTGCGGTGCGTAAGGTGGGAATTTCGCACTCGATGGGAAGAGTTGCCTCGACTCCATGGACTAAATGGAATGGTGTGAAACCAGTAGCGGTTTTCACCGCCGTTCAATAAGACCATAGTGTAGAAAATAACATATGATGCCAATTGGTTTTATGTTTATTAACCATGCGCTGTAACATGGTCTTGAGGACTTTGTTAACTGCCTCGACCTGTCCATTTGACTAAGGGTAATATGGTGAGGCAAACTCATGAGAGAAGCCTAACCGAGATGAGAGTTCGATGAAGATCTCATTCTCGAAGTGTTTCCCATGGTCAGAAACGAGTTGGAGGGGTACACCAAAATGGGAGATGACGTGGTTAAAGAAAAAATGCGCTGCAGTGTCAGCGGTGTTTTTAAAAGTGGGCATAGCTTTGGCCCATTTGGTGAAGTAATCAATGACGACAACGATGTATTTGTGGCCATTGCTGGATGGGGGATTACAAGTCATGAAGTCGATGCACCATTTACAAAAAGGGCCGGCAGTAATGACAGGGTGAAGAAGAGCAGGGGGGCACGGGCTTTGTTGGCGTAGAGCTGACATTGCTCACATCGTTTCACGGTATGAATGCAATCATGAAACAAGGTAGGCCAAAAGTAACCGACTCGGATAATATTTTGAGCAGTGGATATAACCGAAAGATGGCCCCCACATGTGCCTCTGTGGCAGTCGTTTAAGACTCTGTCGACCTCATCAATGGTTAGGCATCGATGAAGAATGGTGTCGATGCCCCACTGATATAGGATGTCTCCGATGAGGAGGTAGCGGGGGGCCTGATGGCGAATACGTTGACGATCATCTCGTGCAAGGTGGTTACCAAACTTTTGAGTTTGGAGGTAGATGAGAAGGTCACCATACCAAGGATCATCCGAAGTGATGTAAAAGAGATGTTCATCTAGAAAGTCGGTATTGACGGGGGTACTGGTGGTGTCAGAGGGGAGGGCCATGACAAGTTCAGCGAGAACGAGGGCCTTCTTACTCTTAGGTGTTGAGAAATTGAGGTCGTATTCGTGAAGGATAATGATCCATCGAGCGAATTTTCTGTTAACTTGTTGACGGCTGAGCAAGTATTGCATAGGGTTGGAATCTGCAACGACCTTTGTGGTGCAAAGCAGAATGTAATGGTGCAATTTATGAACTACAAGGACAACTGCAAGAGCAAGTTTCTCTTCATGTTTATACTTCAAGGGTGGCCCTGAGAGGTTCTTACTAATGTAATAAATGATGTGTTCATGATTTTCATCTTTGAGCTGGATGAGGATGCCAACTACTGATACAGCTGATGCTGATATGTAGAGGATGTAGTCGCGATTATAGTCAGGTGCACTAATTAAAGGTGCATTTGAAAGCGTTGCTTTAAGATCATCAAATGACTGTTGGGCATGGTCATCCTAGTGAAAAGGGATGTCGTGACATAGTAAGCGGAGGAAACCATGTGCGCATATGGCATAATCAGGAACAAAGTGTCTAAGAAAGTTATCTTTTACCTGTATACTCTGAAGTTGTCGTAAATTCCAGGAGGTGGAATTTCGGTGATAGCTTGGACTTTGAGGGGGTCTACGATAATACTGCTTTGGGAAACAATAAATCTGAGGAGGCGCCCTGTGGTGACATAGAACACACACTTGAGAGGATTCAAGTGGATGTTGTACTGACAACACCATTGAAAAATGATTCATAAATCATCCAGACGCTAGGTGTGTTTCTTGGATCGAGCTGTGAGGTCGTCCAAGTAGGCAAGGATGATATTAGCCAAATCATGAAAGATGTATGTCATTGCCCACAGGAAGGTTGCACCAGCATTTTTTAAGATAAAAGGCATGAAACAATATGCAAAAGTACCCCACGGGGTAATGAATGTGGTTTTATACTGATCAGCTGGGTGGATTTGTATTTGGTTATAGCCATAAAATCCATCGATAAAGGAGAGAGCCTCATGGCTAGCGCAGTCATCGATAATTTGATCGATGAAAGGCATTGGAAAGTTGTCTTTGGGACATGCGTTATTGAGATCGCAAAAGTTTGTGCAAACTAGGATAGTGCCATGTTTTTTGTCGACGGGTATAGGGTTGGAAACCCATGAAGTATAAGTGATGGGGTAAATAAACCCGGCAGCGCATAATTTGTCATTTTCGGCTTTGATAGCCACGACTTTGAATGGGTGTAGCGGTCCCTGTTTCTGGCGAACCGATGTGATGTCGGTCCAGGCATCGATGCGATGCTCGACAATAGAAGGGTTGAGGCCAGGCATTTTCATGTATGACCAGGCGAAAATATCCCTATATTCCTGGAAGAGGGCCTTATATGCGGTGATTTCCTGAGGAGTGCAAGTAGCTCCAATGGTGATTTCTTCGACGATGCCATGTTTAATGGAAATGTCGATTTTGATGGTGGGGGAAATGTTGGCCATATTACCTTCTTCAAAAGCATCAGGGGCAGGAATGGGATTGTTGAACCAATATATAGGCCCGGAGGGGATAAAATATTTGGTTTCGACCACGTACATGGGGTTTTGGTTAGGAGGCATGAGGGCTTCCTGTGGAGAGAAGAGTGCACGGTGATGTAGGGTGTCCTAGAGAGAGTCCAGGTGGTTTACCTCTTCCAGTATTTCCTCGTCACATTGAAAATGATGGGAATACAAGGGGTCGTGAGGAGTGATCTCGGTGATAGTGTTGTTGCCTCCTGAGGGAGAAGCAGGGGGAGAAATGCTAGGAGATGGTGAGGGTTCACTTGACATAAACTATATATTGAAGTATTGAGGGGTACCCATGGTGGCTGGGTGGAGAGTGTCCGTAGGGGAATGAGTAGGAGAGTTGGGTGGGTTGGGGGGTAAATCCTCAGATACGTCATCTAAGAACCATGGAGGCATTGGGAGTGTCTCAGGTTCAGGAGAAATGACATGAAGATCTACTAGTGACGAGGTAATGTCAATTATTGCATTTGCGGGTCGATGAAGCAGGGCCAATTGATGTTGCCTATATTCTAGAATCATAGGACACTAGTAGGTAAAGTGAGCTAATGAATCGCAGAGAGAGAAAGGGCATCTCATACATTCATTGACTGAAGTGGTGACATAACGAATGTCAGTGATATTTGTTGATGAGGACATAGCAGGAATGGGGTTATTCTGGAAGTTCTGGTGTACAGCAACTAATGTCTGCTGAAAGCATGGCAGTGCTAGGCAATGATGGGTATAATGTCCATACTTTGAACATATAGCACAAGCGTATTTGGTCCTCAACCCTTTACTATTGGAGGGCTGGGTGGTAGTGGTGGGACTAGCAGTAGTGGCGGGTGTTGTGGGAGTTTGATTGAGGGGGATCAAATTCCATAATTCAAGTAGTGATGGAAAATTGTTGGTTTGATGGCCCTCTTTCTCACATAGTGCACAAGGTGGTGGGATGCATGGAGGAAGTGGAGCGGTGGGCTCCTTCTTCTTTTTTCTACCCCCAGCTGTAGCGGGGGGGTTAGTGAGTGGGGGGTTGGTGGGGGTAAGGATGGGAATCATCATGGGGATTCCTTCCTGTAGGGGAAGGGATGGTCGAGGGACCATCTCAGGTGGGTGTAAATACCACACTGGGATTGCTAACACCATATTAGGTAGTGTGAGCATTGCGGCTACCTGAAAATCTTCTGTACCTAGTGGAGGGTAAAAGAAGGGAATTTGAGTGAGGGGTTGGGGGAGTATCTCCCAAACGGGACTATGCCCCTGAGGGGATGTGGATTCATGGATTGTTGAGGTCGATGAGTGTGCAGGAGGTTCCAGCGTGAGTGGTTCTACGACTATTGGGATGTCAGGAATGATCGAAGCCTCTTGAGGAGGAGGAGCATCCTCTATGTGAGTTCCGTTAGATGAGATGACGCATACTTGATTAGCAGGATGAGGGAGTGGTGGTGCTCCATGGTACGTCCCTAACAAGGATGGACCTTTAAAAACCCCAGGACCCATCTCGACAAGTGGATATGTGTCTTGGTTTGTGTGGATGAGGGGAAGCATGTTATCGAGGTTGGCAGATGGGTTAGGCTCATAATGTGAGACTTGGTCGATGGTCACGATCTTCCCATTGTGGGGGAACATCATACGAGCTTATGACATAATGCAGTACATACCAAGTTTCTTCCATACAGTTTTGGACATAATGCATGTAGATGCATCTTCATCGATGATACATCGATGAACTGTAATGTTCCGTATTTTTACTGGTATTTGAAAAGTGATCAAGGCGGGAAGATGAGGTTCTCCGCTGTCAAGATCAAAGGTGATGAGTCAAGTATCGACAGGGTCGACTACCCCCAAGGTGGAAAGTAGTGATTTCCGCTGCATAGGACAAGTCTGGAGGGCTTCCAAGACTGACATGGAAGCTGGGGATTGCGCTAAGTCGTCTACCAAGCTATAGTTGTGAGCTGCCCTAGCCTGTGGATTGTGGACATTCCTGCGTAAGGGGATGCGAGGGATGCGTAGTGGTGGTTTGGTGGAAGGGTGGGAGATCACCAACGGGGGTCTTGTCGGTGTAGGGTTTGTCTCTGGAGGGATGGAAGGAGACTCAGTGGGTCGCTGATACTGACGATTACACGTTTGCAGAAGGATTTCTTCCTCACTGGTGAGGAGAATTGTACGCTCTGCTGGGTTGTTAGGGTTGGGGTATTGTCCCCCTTGAGGTGGGGGATGCTTTGTGTCCTATTGGGTGTTTATCACACCTTGATGTGGAATAGGATTTTTCATCATGGAAGGAGGGGGTTGTTGCACGTATTGCTGTGGTTCCTGCTGAGGGGCAGGTTGTGCAGGAGAATGGGGAAGACTACCAAAGTCTTTTAACCATTTGAAATCAGTGATTTGGGGGCAATGATGAGTGTAATGGCTGAACTCACCACAAAGGGCTCAAGGGAAGATGGTTTTAACATTATTTCTCCCTTGGCGTTTATTATTATTATTGCCCCCTTGGGGGTTTTGGTTCCCTTGGTTCTGGTTACCCCCAGTGGGTTGAAGTTGTGGGGGTTGATTCTCACCTTGACTCAGGTTGTTGTTATTCCTATTCCGTCCTTTCTTCTTTTTTATGGCATTGTTTGATGGATGAGTTGGGTTGGCTGTATTCAACTGTTCAAAACTTTGGTATTGTTGAGCAGCAGAAGGTTGAACAAATTTAACCCCGCATGAGGATGTGGGGGAGCCATGGGTTGTGGAGGACCAGGAAATGGGAAGTATGGATTTTGTGGTGGTACCAATCCATAAGGTACATAGGAAGGTGTAGTGTTTTCACTAGTACTATAAGCTGATGTTGAGGGAGTACCGCTGTTTGTGGGAATAGGTGGATGTATGGGAGGTGTCGGTGGTGGTCCACTGATGGGTGGAGGTATAGCAATAGGGTATGGCTGTTGATAAGGGGGTGGGGGAAAATAAGGAGTGCCCCCATATGCCAGCGGGTATTGAGGTGTTCCATACAGTATTGGTGGTTGAGGTTGTGAGCCATGGTGCATGGTGGCACCGATTAGTCCATCTGCTGAGTGAGACATCCCAAGTTTGTCTTGGCCAAATTGCACAGGTTTTGGAAGATCAGGAAGTACCGTGTATAAGTATCCTGACTGTGCATAGATGAGGTCATATTGTTGGGATTTATTGATGGCTTCCTCTTCAGATTGAGGGAAGGTGGAAGCTACATCCTTTCCAAGGAGAGAGACAAGTGATCTAAGAAACCAGTCGAGACACTGTTGCTTGGTGGTTTCTGCTTTGCACAAACTACGTCGCCTATGCCACTCGTGAATGTGGTCAGTGATGTGTGTGGCTGAGGTTTGTTTGAAGTTAGAAAGTAGTTCTAGACCATTGTTGTGGAATATGGGTAATTGGAAGAAAGTCAAGAATGCTTTGGCCAATGAATCAAAAGTTGCGTGGGACCCCGATTTTTCTTCAACATACCATTTAGCCGATGGGCCAGTGAGTGTGCGTTGAAATAATCACAGTCTGATGGAATCATCCATAATTCTATTGGAAGAGCACCATAGATGAAAGGTCATGACATGGTTAGCAGGGTCATCCCCTGCCTTTCCTTCAAACTTTGGTATGTCTGAAGGTAGTTTGGTTGGCATTACAGGCGATGTGGGATCATGCAATATAGGATCATTGGTGAGTTTAGTGAGATCTGGTATGTTGAGAGAGGCCAAGTATGGCATCTGCAGTGGGGGGGGGAGGGTTAGCTCTGACCATAGTGTGTTGTGAACATGACCCTTGACGGGGGCTACGTGGGTTAGTGCTCCCTCCTTGAGAGGAATTGGGTCCCCCGCTTCTGTGTAAAGGAGAGCAAGTGAATGGATGACCTTGGGAAGTTGACCCAAGTAATGTAGAACCAAGCAAAGTTGATCCTAAGATGGTAGCACTCATAGGAGTGTGTGAAGGAGGTGTCGATGAACGGGCATGACTAGATACTCCCCCTAAAATAGGAGGGGGGTTGAGCAAGCGTCGTGAACGATGGGGGTTCTGTGGTTCCCCTATGATGTCAAACTAGCTGTGTGAATATGTGCAAAAAGTGGTGAGAGAAATATAGAAATAAGAGCCTTTGCGTTAAATGTTTACACAATATATATATCCAAATCAAACTGTAATCAGATGTGCACCATACATAAAATGAGAAAGAAGCATATATGTGGGTAAGTGTGTTTTGTCCGCGTGGGGGAATCAAAAGAAAGAAAATGCTCGTGTCCTAGAATACATAACGTCCTTCCTCTCAAATCGCACTGGACCTTCCAATAGTACTCAACAGTGGGGTCTGAAGTCACTGGAAGAGAAACTAGTGAAGGATGAAATAACTGGTTATAATGAGGGGTAAAGGGGGCATATCCTGAAAGAGTTGGCGATATTTCCCAATAGCCACACAAAATCCAATCAAGGTGCAATTGCAGCCCACAATTTCCACCTGGGTAGATGTCCTAAAGTTGGTCACTAGGTACCTCGGTCAAAGTGCGGCATTTAGATTTTTGGCCTAAGAAATAGGTCATGGGCTGGATCCCATCCAAGAGGTGGGTGCCTCAAGGGGGGACGCACAGAACAACTGGACCTCGGCCTTCAACCCTTCATGGGTATCTCCCTGCCTTATGGTGATTGGAACACTTGACTTGGAGGATTTTTAGTTCCCTATTTGACAACCTCTATGTTTTGACAATGTGAGAACCAGATAACGGGGAGTTATTTGGATGCCTATCCCCGAAATCCTACCTAGACTAAAAAATTTCTTTTGGCACCTCCGATGGAGGAAAAATTAGTGAGTTTTTAGAAATATTTTAGGTGTAGTTTTTTTGGGAGGTTGGGGGTGCAAACCAACCTCGTTGATTAAAAATGGGAGTGGATAGTCCTATCAAGAAAAGATGGGGTATTTTCAGAATCCCTTTTTGGAGGAAACTTACTTAGACCTCCACATTTCAAGAAGAGTCTATGTGAGTGATAAGTGACCTTTGTGTGTGAGTGAAAGTGTGCCAATTTTTAGTGAATTAAATGTCACCTTGCTGGATGTGGACTTCGCTTGGTCCTTAGAAGAGTTTGATTACCTAATTAACTAAGTTCCTTTGGTACAACCTTGCGTAATTCAAAAGCCCTAGGAAGATAGCATGTGGACATGTGGGTTCGTTACTATCCTTTAACTCCCTATTGTGAGGTAATCTAAGAAAAGATTGAAACTATCCTAGATTGAACATGTGGGCATGTATGGGCCCATTACAAACCTTTAAACTTCCCTAGTGTTTTGATCTAAGAAAGAAAAATTTCAAACCCTATCCTATCTTTGTAGCATGTGGGCATGTATGGGGCTGTTACAAAATTAATATGTGTTTTGAAAAATAAAACTAAGAGGGGTCCCCAAGAAGGGTCGTTGTCCTCTCCTAAAGGTTTTTAATGTTCTTTAAGGGAGATGAAAATGTTTCACAATCTTTTTCTAATTCTCAAGGTCGCTTGAAGGCGTGAGAGAAGAGCATACTAAGCGATTGTAATTCAAATTCTAGTCCCAATGTAAGTTAGATGTGATTAGAAATGATTACCACTTTAGATTGTAAGTCAAAACAAGCCATCCATGTGGCAAAAAGCAAATAAGGGAAATTGATTTTTATCCTCATAAGTGCCTATGTGTGTTTGACTAACCCCTTTATATGATGAGGGGACTAAGTGTGGTGCATCTTTTAGAGCATTCTTGACATCATTTTTAAGAAGACAAATGGCCTTCCCCACATCCCAACAAATTACAATGTGAAATTTTGCTCAGATGCGTGGCCCCTAGTGAAGACAGAGACACACAGAGCGCAGGTGCGCGAACAAAGATGGGTCCGAAAGTGCATGCGCGCAGAGAAAGGCTGCCACTTAAGCGCATGCACGCACGATGCGCGTCTGTGGGGTAGAATACCCATGCACTGATGACAAGTGGCTGAGAAAGAAAAATCCGGATGGATTTCTCTCAATTCTCCTTTGAATTGGATGGTTGGCAGGTCGGCTTAGGCCGGTTAGTGCACCTGCAAGTTAAAAAAACTAAAAGAAGAGAAAAATACACCCAAATGAGGTAGGAATTTGATACCTTTCCCTAGTGGAGTCGCCAATCTGTTGCACCCCCTTCGTCACCTTGGTGAGCAGAATCGAGGTTCTTGCATGCCCAGTTGGGTCTGTTGAGCAAGACAGCTGTAGAGAAAAGAGTTAGAGAAAGAAAAACAAAACTATAACTAAGAATTAAACTAATGGATGCAATAAGAATTAAAATCATGAGCATGGAAAACAAAGAACAAAAAGACCCATGTCACCAATACTAGAGTTCGGTCTATTGATGAAATCAAAGCACCAAGAAGAAAGGGGACTATGAGTCCCTTCTTCCTCCAAGGGAAGGTTCTTGGACCCTCACAAGCTTGCTCTCTTTACAACAAAGAAAATGAGAATAGTGGTGAAAGAACTCTTTGCAAATCCACTCAATGGAGAGGTGGATTGCTCAATGAAATGGTGCCAATGTGTTCTTGTCAAGGATGGAGTCCTTAAAACAATCTAGGCAACATAACATTACTTTGAATTCCTTGAGAAAATGAGGTGCATTCATGGATTTTTATAGCATTGCATTGGGTTATTGTGTAACTCCTTTGTAGTGTAAAAAGAGGCCATTTAGGGCATTATTAGTTCTTTGACCAACCCACCATTCGGATCTAGCCCAAATTTGGAGGTCAAATCGGCTTGGGAACTGAACTAGACGTGGTTTGGAGGCCGGCCACATTCATAAATGTGCCGTTTAGAAGGGGCACATAAATTTGCACTAACAGTCGCGCATCCTGTGCTTGTGCGCGCTTTATACGCCCCTATTCCGTGCATGTGTGTGCATGCCCAAAGTGTGCAAAGCGCTCTTCAATTTTTCACTACTTTGTATATCTTTTGACCTTTTTTGAATGTTGTGGTATTAATTCAGGTCCATGAATGACTTCATTACTGTTTGATGATGCTCAATTCTTGTAACCATGTGTGGATGAAATTTCAGTGATAACACTGGGGAAGGATCTTATTTCTTAGGGTTTGGAGTACTTTTGTCCTTAGATTTCTCTCATTCCTATTGTGTTTCTTGTCGTATCATTGCTTGACAACCTTTGTTCACTATGGGTCTAAGTTTTTTAGCCTTCTCCCTTGCCTAGCTTTGTTTTTGAAACATATGCGTGGATTTTTGATAAACAATCGTGTGTATACGCAGACTATCCTTATGCAAGATACATACATATGCATTGTTTCCTTGAACAGTTGCATACATCAACCTCTTTTGCTTGTCTACTAGGTTTGGTGGTTGTTGGGTGGGATTTGATGTTTGTTGAGTCTTCTTGGGTCTCTATAGTGACTTTTGAGTGTCTGTGGGATGACATGAAACCTGTCTGGGGTTGAATTTTTGGGTGGATTATTTCTCATCACCTTTTCATTTTGATTTTCCTTGTACATTGGGCTGGGTGTTCGTCTCCTTGGTATCCTACTTGAGTTATCTCTTTCTATACACAATAGAGTTTATATATCAAGTTTTTGTTCAGTCCATGCATTTTCATTTTTATTATATTGAAAAAAAAAAAATATTAGGCATTTTGCATTGCTTGGAATTTTGATCTTTTGAGTCTTTGTCATTAGCTTAGTGCATGTAAATAAATATTGCATTTTTATTTCAGAATTGCAGATTTGAAATTGAAAATTGTTTTTTTTTAAGAAGCATATCATTCATTGAAAATTGAAGTTAGGACTTTGAATTATATTCATATTTAATTTACTTACTGAGTCATAACATCATGAGTTTCACTACCATACCTTTTTGAGTAATCACAATGATTAAAATTAAAGCTATAATTTAAAATTGATTAGTCACAATTTTATTTTCTAGGCTGCACAAACTATCTTACGATTTAGTGCCTTGGAATAGGATTTTGTGAATAAACTTCTCCGAGGAAATTAAATCAACATATGTGTCTAACAAAGGGAGTGGAGAAATCCATTGTATAATCAGTAATATCAGGAGGCTCTGCTTACACCAGATTTAATCAATAGGTCGTGTGAGGTTGGTTGAAGGGATATCCCCCTGATACATTCTTAGCATCAGAGATATTTCTAGGGATCTATTCGTATCTGGGGATCTTGCTAGTTCCTTTACCTCCGTGAGAGGCAGTTTTTTCAAGGTTTCGGGCTTTGATACCCTACCCATACGGTGGAACTGACTTACGACTACTTGTCTGTGCATCAATTATACATTGGTTGCTTAGTTTCTTGACTTAGGTGCCACATAGGTTACTTGTAGGGGTTATTTTGTAGGTACCCTGTGTCAGATGAGGGTCAGACAACACACAACCTTTATAGATGATTACCTCTCTGGGGGGGTCTAACCGACTGTGTTGTTAATCACACAAGGGCCCTTATAACTAATTTTGATACATTCTATCTTTAGCAAGGAGTCTCAGGCCCCTCTTGGGCAAGACATACCTTCTTTAGGGAGGGAGGCCCCTTTCATCCACTTTACCCCTTTTGTGTGCATCTTGGACATTTTATTTTTGGTGTGCTCTTTGATTTCTAGTTTTCCTCAGAAGTTTATACTGAGTTTTCATTATCATGGATAGTGGAGTTCCTTCATCTCCCTCATTTACTACTACCCACCCCATGATGTTCACTCATTACATGGGGAAAAATCCTTCCACTTTTCATAATGGTATGCATAACTATGGCGCTCAGTCCATGCCTTATGTATCTAGTCATTTTCCTATTGATATGCCAAATGTTCCTTCAACGTTTTCATCCTCTCCCTGGCCCACTTATATGAATCCTAGCACTGGATTTGGGACACCGTGGCCCCGCTGCCTACATCTTCGTTTGATATGAGTCATGTCCCCTAACCAAATTTCACTGTGGGATGTTGGAACCTCCCCTCTTATGGATATAGTCCCATATATGCTCCTTCAGGATCCAATACTCAAATGGGTGCTTATTCTATGCATTACACCCCATCATTGTATCCTTCATTCGCCATGCCGGTTCCCTCGAACACGTTTCCCATGGTGAGTCCACATATATCCCCGGGTATTTCCTATGGGGAGAATCATTTTTACGGTTCGAGATACCCTCTTCATGGAACCCCTTCACATGGGGGTAACATTTATCCTCACTTGAATAATTTGTATCATACATCTATCTCTTCATAGACTTTAGTGATGATTCTTGTACAAGACTCTTCAGACCAATTTGACAGAGGATACTACCTTTCTGGATAGGGAAATGGGGTAAACCAAGACCCTTCATGGTATGTAATGTTTCAAATCCAATCTTTCCCTAGACATTGGTATCAAATTCCACAATGCACCGCTAGTCTAGTCACTACTAGTCATACTAGAGTTCCATCACCAACCTATGCCATTATTATTGAAAACCTGCAACCAGTCGCTGCTAGTCATGCAGGGGGAATTGCTATAGTTGCCACGAGACTTATCGATGTCACATATCCAACCTTTGTACATCATGTGGGAGATGAATCTCTAGAATTTTCCAATCATGCTGAGAGCATGTCACGAACCATTGTAAATGACGTTGGGGGCATCGAGAAGCCTAGACATCTCAGACATAAACATAAATTCATTTGCAGGACTTGCAAAGAAGATCACCTTACTCATTTATGTGCAACTACTGTTGGGATACCAGAAGCATGGGGCTATCCTAAGGGCCCTGTGGATTTTGAGGTGTCTTTGGTTATCCACACCCCCTTTCCCCATTGATTGACATGACAATCTGGTCACTGCAATCCTCTACTGACCACACCTCTATTGTAGAGGGTGGCGTGCCTCCTAACCATGTTATCACACATCCTATTCAACCAATGGTTGAAGAAGTGGTCGTACCAGTGCTATCTCTGGTCCATTTGACTCTTCTTTTCGAGGGTGATGCATCCTCCAACCATGTTGTTATCATTCCTAATCCTACACCTTCTAAACAAGAGATCTTTTTACTCTTCCAGAGTTCTCTCCCTCCAAGTCTTGAGGAGATTCCCTTTGATTGGGATGGTATTGTGAGGTATCGAATGCCTCTGCCTATGTCCTTTTCAGTAAGAGACATTATTTGATATATCACAGAAATGATAACCTCTGTTAGCACTTTATCCTCCTTGACTTGGATATGTTTGAGTTTTCTCAAGCTTGTATCAGTTATTCGTAAGGTACTGACATTCCATAGAAGTCCAACATGGGAGCCTTGGCCTCCCTTGTGACTTGCCTCCTAGAAACTCCTAAGCGATTTTGATTTAAGCTCTATTCTGACTTGTCTAAAAACTGAAAATATTGTCGAGTGAATTTGTCCCTTTCACACTCATTAATTGGAATTGAAAGGTCGTAAGTCTTAGTTAATCTATTTTCTTACTCATTTTCAAAAAGTGAAAAGATTGTGGAGTGAACTTGTCTCTTTCACACTCGTAAATTGGATTTGAAAGGATGTTTATTTGGTACAAGTTTATCCCTTTTTCACACCAACTAGACTAAAGATCATGAAAAAGGACATTTTTTGGCATTAAGTTGTGATTGCATCTCATGCCCTTGCTTTCAGTATTGATCCTATAGTCGGTTCTTTCTTTGCATTATAAATTGTTTTTTCTCAAAACAAATTTCATCCTCAACCAAGCAGAACCTCATTTATATCCTTCACAATTTGGCACCCTATACCTAGGAAGGAACATTCCCCCGAGTGTCCATATCCTACATGCATATCCTTGCATTGAGAAAAGGTATGTTCCACTACTGGAGCTAGTTTTTCTTACTTGCAACACTCATTTCATCCTCTATATCATAGCATTCATTTGCCTATGAAAAAAAAAATTACGGGTGAGAAGGGAGTATTATCTTATATTGGTAGCAATGTGTCTCCTTTGAACAGATCACAAAGTTATTGAGTCCATTTATCATCATAATTTTTTGGTTTATCATGGCCTTAGGAAGCTAAGCTCATTACAGAGAGTCTTCTCTACCGACTGGTTACTCTCCCATTCCCTATGGAGAATATCATTACCCTAAGGAATCATCGGTCTAAAGTAGGATCATAAACATGACAAACCCCACTTAACTAGGACACAACCAGTTTTGCATCTAAGTAGACCCAAAGATGAGAGATACCATGCAACAAGGCATCACAAAGTAACTCTATTACTGCGCTGTACTCAGTGACATTGTTTTTGGCGTCACCTAAACAGATACCTCCAGAAGATAACAACTGGCCTTGAGGTGTGAAGATCACCCAAGTTGTAGAATAAAGCCTCTGAGTGTGTTGTCTAGCATCATTTGCGAACACAAAAAACACCTCTGATTCACTTGACATCTACCGCAGTGAAAAAGATGAAATCAGAAATGACATGTCTATAAAATAAAAAGACAAAAAATAACTATATAAGAACTATACATATGTACAAGAAGTCACCCAAGGCGACCCACCTATGAGTAATACTTCTTGAGGTAGAGCCCATTTCTACGCTTCACCAAATCTTTTCCTTCAAAGTCAACTAGATGATAAGTGCCCTTCTTTAATACTTCCTTCACAATGAAAGGTACGAACCACATGGGTTTGAACTTGCCTACCCCTAGGGGATCCTTATCTTGGTCGTAGACCAGGACAAGGTAGCCTTCAGAGAAAATATGAGGATGAATGGATAGATCGTATTGACACTTGACTTTTTGCTTGTGAGCCTCATTAGCCAAGGCTGTGTCACAGTGTTGCTCATTGAGATGCTTGAGATATAATAAGCATTCCTCAAGTGGTGAAGTGTATGGAAATAATTGTACTGCCAACTTTAGAGATGGGATCTGGCATTCTATAGGAAAGACTGCTTCCAACCCGTAAACGATTTGAAAAGGTGAGAAACTAGTGGCAGTCTTTACAGACATTCAATAGGCCCACAATGTCGAGTACAACATCAAATGCCAATTTGGCTTGGCCGAATTGATCGTTCATTGTAGAATGGTCTTGAGAGACTTATTCACAGCTTCCACCTGACCATTCACTTGTGGGTAGTGTTGTTGGTTACTAATATCCTCTAGCCTTTGATTTATTGACCCATTCTTCATGTCTTTCAGGTTTCCAACAAATCCTATAAAACTATCGGCCCTCCTAGTAAACCAAAAGGCAACACAACACATAGAGTACACTACACAGTCCCACCCGAGATAGATTTAAATGGGTGGTTGTAAGACTCAGGTGTTTACAGACTAAGAGTGAGTGTGAGATAGGGGTTTATTAATCAGAGATGTATACTATGAATTGTGATTGCGATATACTATCACTCATGGGTGTGCATCTATTTTTCACAGTTTATTTCCCGAACAACACAATCATATTCCATAACAATGTATTAACTCATTCATTAAGCATAACAATTCACTGTTGAAAGAAAACAAATACATAGATGCATTCATCACATTACACAGATATTACCATGGTTCAACCCCTCTTGGGATACGCCCACAAAGATTTGGTTCTTCACTCTTTTATTTTGGTAGTTCTGCATCTCCAGTGTCGCGCGCTTACAATTCTCTCAGATGGGTAAGATATGTATGAGGTGAACTAGATCGTACCAGGCTCCACAGCCTGTGATCTAATCCTCATATATTTCTTCTCTCCTTTTTTCTTAGCTAAATAGATTATGATAATGTTTCATAACCATATTACATAATGCATCAAATCGTACATAACTATGATGGAATACTACAAAAGATGAACTAATACAAAAGTGAACCCACTTCTATCTGATACCTGTGTATCTATATTTATATATATTGGGCTCTCCAGCCATTTAAAATGTATTACCAAAACCCTAACCCTACTGATGTTAGGTCTTCCTCCCATGCATGCATGTTGTTCTTCCTCCAGCTGTCACTTTCCTTGTGCATGCTTTCTTGCATGCGCATGTGTTGTGTTACCTTCTAGATGTTACTTTCATTTTTGCATTCTTTCTTTACTTTGATCATCCTTATTTCCTCTTCGGCATGGTGCCAACAAGCCCCCAACACTAACATGTGACTCATCTCGAGTCACCTAGTCCTTTTGAGCTTCTTTGATCTCCTTGGTGATCGTCTAGAACTTTTCCTTGACCTCTATTGCTTTTGCCAGTGCCTACACGATCTTCTCCTTGATGGTGTCTACTACCTGAATTTCCACTTCATCGCTCAAAAATACTGCACGTTCAACCTAGGTATGTGCTATATGTGTTTTATCTCCTTCTTCCTGTGCGATTATTTCTACTACACGTTCCTGTAGTGGCTCTATTTGAGCCTGACGCTCCTGTTTCTATGTTTTCACAATGATAATTTCTACCTACATCTTATTCATCTCCTGCATCCCTTTGACTCATTCTGGAATTGGTATGGTCTTCTTCCTCTATTTGAGTCATTGGATCGTTGCATTGATCCCTTCTTCTTCCTTGTACTAGTATTGGACCTGTGGATTCTCCTCCAACCTTGTCTAAAGTTGTGCTGCTTTATTGATAAATTCATCTGTTGTGCTAACTTGTTGTTCCATATCCTAGAGTTTCATTGTTGCTTCCTTCTTCCTTTGTTCCTTCACTCCCGATGGAGTGGTTGGTGTGAGTTGTTCACAGAGATTCTTGATCTCCTTCTGATATTGATCAATTGCTTATGCAATCTGGACAATATTTCCTACTACTAGTAGTTCATTTCCTTCCATGGTGCTTGGGAGTTTCTCAAAAATTCCTCCCACTCTTCATTCTAGTTCATTCCTGCATTCTTTTTCCTCCTGATTTTCAAGCTTGGGCTGCTCACAGGATTTTTCCATCACCTCTCGCTTCTTTGTTTCTTCTTGTAGCTCGACTAAGTTTTTATGTGCACGAGACTGTACCTCATGGTCGATGCTAACCTGCAATTTTTGTAGTGCCCTTGATGGCATCCACATCAATACCAATTGGATGTGGTCCAAATACTTCAAGGGTTTTTCCCCATGATTTCATCCATGCGAAACATGACAGGTTTGATGTAAATCATTGCATTTCTGTGTGGCATGGAGTGGACTAGGTCTCATTCTTATACCTCCACTCTTTCTTTGGTCTGTATTGTCAGTATCTCTATGCCTCTATTGATGCTTGTTGTCTGTGCTTCCCAAAATTTCTTGAGGAGCTATCCCATTTCTGTCATCTCTATTTGTAGTTTATCCCTGTGGTGTTCTACATGATCGAAATCTTATGCTAGGCAATCCTGGACCATTCTGGAAATCATTTCCCCATCGTCCTTCGAGATTGTGTAGTCTGGCGATTCTTGTTGCACCTTTGATTTCTTGCACGTGCCTCCTTCCTATGCGACTGGTCTCTTATTTCCCCTTGGTTCCTGTGTGATGGGATTTGGGGCGATCTCCTGCACTCCCTTAGCTTGTTTTGGTTGTATGTTGGTCAGTTGTGTAGTCTCTTTCTGGCCCTTTTGGGTTCCTATCTTATTCGACCCTTCTTCTACCTGAGTTGGCTTGCCTTGGACCACTCTTGGTTTCTTGGGCACTTGGATTCCCAGAGGTTGTGTTTCCACCTGTTCTGCCTCTCCTTTTGCTATCGTTTCCAGTAATTCCTAGGAAATGGTTGGGATCATCCATTCATCAGGTCATTCCCTGATGACCATGTTGATATCACTCTCTGTGATGCAGTAGTGCATCTGTAGCCACTATTTATCTGAATCATGCCTTGGTTGTATCCACATTTTTTGGTGTGTGGCCCGGAAGTTGGTGATCTCTGCATATCGCAAGATAACCTTTGGTGTTATTCTCCATGATCGACTAATAGCTTCTTGAATATCTCATAGGTATGATTCGAATATGATTTATTTCTCCCTCTTATGCCTGTCCTGTGGCCCGGATCTCAGTAATAGGTATCTTGCTCCTGTTGACTGTGGTCTGGTACAAAAAATTACATACCCTAGTTCTTGCCATCCCATGAAGGCTATTAGGGTGATCATCCATGAGTAATGGAACTTTGTTCCTAGGTCATGTGCATCCTTACATTCCTCTTGAAATAAGTTTAATAAATATGGCACCCAACTCATAGAGGTTCCTTCTGCATATTGAGCTGCAACTGTAATAACTCTTGCTGGTACTTCATCTTTGTAACATTTTTTGAGAAATTTGTAGGCTAAGATCTTTGCACCCAATTGTGTATCTATGTTGTTGATTTGTTTGATCATGATTCCCCTCATTCCTCTGGTGGTGCCATATTTATTCTTCATTTCTTCTACCAACACTTTATCCTTGGATTTGTCATCCAGAATCAACACAGGATCCATACCCCAGGTTGGTAACCCTGTGATTTGTGCGATAAGCTCAACAATTATGGGTACGGGTTTGTCTAGCCATATGTCCCCTCCATGTGTGATTGCAAATAGCTACTTGAATCATGTTTTTGTGTACTAGCCTCTGCCAAAATGTGGTAGCTTCAACAAACCTAAGATTCATGTTCTGCCCAACCCAACTGCCCACTGGTGTGGTTGGTTGATCATTTCTCCAAGCCAGGTTATGCCTTTGGTCTACATAAAGACCCTCTCTGAAAGTTTTGGGAACTTGGTTTCGTCTGACACATCATGGTATGAATATTTTAGCTTCCCGACGTGACCCAGTAGCTCTGGTTCTACCTGTACTCTAGCTGGTATGCTTGGTAGAACAATTTCTTATGCAGGTTTCTTTTGGGCTAAGCTCGGTATCCAAACTTTGTCTTCCTACTATGGTGGTTGGATTGAAGTTCTAGCAACTTTTGGTTTCTCCCCCATTATCCATTCTGGCAAAGATGAGGCATTTGCAGTGGTCTCCTCTAATAGTTGACCTAATATGGCCATTTGCAGCTCATTTGGTTGCACTGTTTCTTCCAAATTTTGTGTCATTCTATTAACTTCTAGATATGCTTCAGTGCTTTCTAGTTGCACTTCTTGTTGGGTTACCACTTCCTCGTTCTGAGGTTCCTGTGCCATTGATGGCTTATCCTCTTTCATGGTCTCTTAT
Organism: Picea engelmannii; assembly: GCA_009831015.1. Lineage (NCBI taxonomy): Eukaryota > Viridiplantae > Streptophyta > Pinopsida > Pinales > Pinaceae > Picea > Picea engelmannii. The sequence continues at coordinate 1,349,885 of ML778175.1, read as the reverse complement.
TGTGGCTTCTAAATCTCTTCCAGTATCGGTGTAGAGTTCACTGATATCATCTCTAGGGATGGGATTTTTTCGATGTTGACGATCTCCGACTGCTATTCTTCGATCTCTTCCAACTGTCCTCATGACCTAGTTTGAACCCTGGTCAAGCTGGCTTGCTTCTGCTAGCTTCAGTGGTGCCATAGTGGTGAATTTCAAACATTTTCTAAGTTCAAATAACTTCAGTGAGCTCTTTGGTCTTGCTCTGTTCGTTATGGTTGCTATTACTCTCTCTCTATTTTCCTTTCGCGAATAGACCAGTTGCTCCTGTGCTCGTGTGTTGTATGGGCTTGTCACAAATCTTGTTGAGAACACTTCCTCCATTATGCGTTTAATGCATCATAACTATGAGTTCAATGCATCTGCGATGGTTTCGTACTTTCCATTGCGTTTTCTTTTCCATCTCCTATGGGTGTGTTTAATGTGATGTCCCATCGATCCTTGCTGTGTTTTAATTACTCTTAGTGTTGTCCTGTCATACTGCTTTTACCGATTTTTCATTTCCCACTTGTTTTCCCTTTGCATGTAACCATTGTTTGTGCCTTTTCTGTATTTTTGTTTCGAGCTTCATGTTGTGTTTCTATCTCTGGTGTGTTGCACACTTTTTAATATTGTTTTCCTTTTTGTTCTCTTTTTTATTTAATTTTTTTTTTTTCTACTGAGCAGTGGGTGGTCGACTATCCTTCTACAACTTCAGTCAACTCCCGTTTATCATTCCTCTGAGGTCTATGCCTGCTAAATCTTGTAACTATACAACTCCTCCATCTATGATATATTTTACCTCGTATGGTCTTAGCCAATGGATTCTAAGCTTCCCCAGATGCTGAAACGACTTGTTGTCCATAGAGAAATACTAGATATCCTTCCTTAAGCATTTTCTTCTTGATATGTTGATCGTGCCAGTATTTATCTCTCACTTTATTCACTTTTTGATGGAATCCTACCAATATTCGGTCTTCCTCCATTGAAAATAATTGATTCAGTCTTTCCTATACTATGCCTCATTCTGTCATTTGTGTGATAGATGCTACGCATAAGCTGGGTACTAAAAATTCTAATGGCACTACTGCTTCTTGGCCATAGACTAGTTTGAATGGTGTGTGCCCTGTCAAATTTTTGCATGTGGTACTATATGCCCATAATACTGTTGGTACTTTGAGGTCCCAGTCATCTCTGTTGACATTACAGATCTTTGTCAGTGCGTTCTCCAGAATTTTGTTGAAGGCTTCTACTGTGCCATTTTCTTGTGGGTGATATGGTGTGCTCTTCTGGTGATGAAATTCAAACTCTTTAGTCATTGCATGGATGGTGTTGTTTATGAAGTGTGTGCCTTGATCTCTCGTCAAAACTCTTGGGCACCCAAATCTAGTGATTACTTGTTCAAACAAGAAGTGTGTAGCTGTCTCTGCACTACAATATTTTACTACTGTGACTTCCTCCCATCTTGTTAGGTATTCCATCACAGTGATAATGTATCTTTCCCCAGTCCTTTTGGTTGGTGGGTTAATTGGTCCCACAAAGTCTATTGCCAATTTTTCAAATGCCTGTAATGTTACTTGTGGTCGTAGTAGCATCTCATCCCTTCTGTTGGGTTTTCCTACCCTTTGACAGACATCACATCTCTGGCAGTATTCTTTCAAGTCCCTGTGAATCGTTGGCCACCATAGTCCTGCGCGTAGTACCTTCTATGCGGTATATTTTCCTTCATAATTCCCTCCTGTGATTCCCTCATGGGATTCTGCTAAAATTCTTGGTTGTTCGTGCTGTAATACGTACCTTCGCAAGACATTGTCTGCGCCCATATTGTATAGATGTCCTACAATCAGTTGATAGTCAATCGCGTGGACTAGTAGATTCTTATTCTACATGGTGGTATATTCTTGCATCACAACACCTGTAATCAAGTACCGAATGATATCTATGAAGTATTCATTTGCAATCTGTACTAAGAATAACTATGCATATGGAAAGTTGTCTTCTAAATTCATAGGCTCTTCTCCATTTGTGACACTGGATAGGTGGTCAGGTCATGCATTCAGTTTTCCTAGTTTAACTATTACTTCAAAATCAAATTCTTGAAATAGTAGTAACCATCGAAA
>ML778175.1:1314302-1341523 GCA_009831015.1 Picea engelmannii | reverse complement strand
GGGGGGGGGGGGGGCAGGTATGCCCCTCCTGGTTATGGGCAGCGTTTGGCACCAGGTGTAGCTCGGGGCGAACGGGGTTTGGAGCAACAGCCCAAAATGTTTTTTTGGGTGGTTTTTGCTATTTTTAGCGGATTTTGCTATTTTTAGCAGTTTACTAAAAATAATCCTGGTTTTAGGGATTAGGGTTTTGGTATCTATGGAATACCTAAAAACATTGTATATATTGTATAGTGAGTGGTGAAATTCGGGATAATGAATATAAGAAAGGTTTTCTTGGTTGAGGGTTTCTGGTATATAATCTCTTTGTACTATGTGTATGAGCCATTGATTAAATTATGTTTTCCTTAAGAATCTATATGCATTGCTTTACTTCATAGGTTTAAAACTTACATGTGGTATCAGATCTCATTTTTGGCTTCAGAGGGACGCCTTTGTTGTTGAGGGTTTGGCTCGGTATTGATAGATCAATTTTATCTTGGGTCTGTGATAAACCTGGTTTTAGTGGGAGATTTTGCAGTGGAGATTAAAGTATAGAAAGAGGAATGGCAAGATAATCTAGAATCGAGATAGAGAAGTTCAATGGTAAAAAATTTGAGATATGGAAGATGAAGATGGAGGACCTTCTTGTAGACAAAGAACAATGGATCGTTGTGGATCCTGGTACACCATCTACTAGCACATAGGCTACTAGTACACAACCTACTAGTACAAAAACTACCAGTACACCACATACTAGTATGTCAAAGGAATATTGGGAGAAGTTGGACAGAAGAGCAAGGAGTACTATTCGACTCTACCTGCAGATTTGGTGTTGTTGAATGTCTGAGGAGAATCTACAACCAAGGAACTATGGGATAAGTTGGGGAATTTGTATCAATCAAATTCCCTGGTAAACAAGTTGTTTCTTTGAAAGAAGTTGTATCATCTTACGATGGAAGATGGAGATTCTATGACAAAACATCTAAATGCCTTTAATACTCTGGTAAGTCAACTTGGCTCCGTTAATATTATGATTGTAGAAAAAGATAAGTGTATTACTTTGTTATGTTCTTTTCCAGACTCTTGGGATAATCTAGTTGTAGAAATAGGTAGTACCACTCAATCTACATTAAAGTATGAGGATGTAGTTGCATCCTTTTTATCTGAAGAGATGAGGCGAAAAAGAATGGATAGTCATAGCACATATGCTTTATTTGTAAGAGTTCGTACCCAAGACATGAATCCTGGTAAGCCTTTGGGGTGGAGATCAAAATCTATAGGTAGATCTAAGTCTCTAGGAAAATCTTTGAGGAAATGCTGGAAGTGTGGTAAAACAGGGCATTATAAGAAAAATTGCAAGTCTAAGAAGGTTGAAAAACCAAAGGGATATGATAGTATTTCTTTCACAGAGGTGAAAACCTCCATTGAAGAAGGAGGTTATGTTTACCTAGAATCTACAATACACATGCAAACCATGATGTATGGTTTATCGACTCAAGTGCATCATACCATATGAATCCTCACAGGGAGTGGTTCTCTGAATATGAAAAATATGATGGTGGTGATGTATTCCTAGGAGATGACTCGACAAAAAAAATCTTGGGACGTGGAAGAGTTAAGTTGCTGCTAAAATATGGAAGGATTAGAACTCTCCTTGGGGTTCTGAACATTCCAAAACTAGCTAGGAGCTTAGTATCTGTAAGCAAGATGGAATATGCACGAGTGGATACTATATTTGGAAAGGGAACTTGCAATATGGTATGAGGAGAAACGGTATTGATGAAGGGAGTTCAGTGTGTAACTATGTACAAGTTGTTGGGAAGCACTTATACTAATGGGTGTAACAGTTATGTTGTCCCTAAGTAGATAAATTAAGGAGACAAGACCAATACTGCCACAGAAAAGAAGACCATGCTGTGGCATCAAAGACTGGGGCATATTGGAGAAAAGGGCCTTCAAACACTACACGGTAAAGGTATGGTTGGAGGTATGTCTAATTTCACTCTGGATTTTGATTTCTGTGAACATTGCATATATGGTAATAAGAATCAAGTAAGATTCCCATTTGGTGCTACAAGAGAAAAGGGGATCTTAGATTTGATACAAAGTGATTTGTTTGGATATGTTCCTATTCCATCCCTAGGTAAATCTGTGTATTATGTTTCATTCATAGATGATTTTTGAAGGAACACATGGATTTATTTTCTTAGAAATAAATCTAAGGTATTTTATAAATTTAAAGAGTTTAAGTCTTTGGTAGAAAATCAGCCACAAAAGAGAATAAAGGTATTGAGAACAGATAATGGTGGAGAATTTTGTGGAAATGAATTCGAAGAATTTTGTAAGAAGTGTGGTATAGCAAGGCATAAGACTACTCCATACACTCCTCGAGAGAATGGAGTTTTAGAATGGATGAACATGACACTAATGGAAAAATCAAGGAGAATGTTGAGTGGTTCCGGGTTAGGACAATAATTATGGGTAGAGGCAGTGGGTACAACATGTTACCTGTTCAATTGATCACCTCCATCAATGTTGGATGATAAAACTCCACACGAGGTATGGTCTGGAAAGAAACCCTCTCTTCAACATCTTAGAGTGTTTGGTTGTGATGCTTATGTACATGTTCCAAAAGAAAAATAGAAGTAAGTTGGATATAAAGGTTGGAAAGTATATCTTTATTGGTTATAAGGATGGTGTGAAAGGTTATAAGATTTGGAACCCAGAAACCAAGAAAACTGTTTACAGTCGAGATGTTATTTTTAGACAGGTAAAAGATGTGTCCAAACAAGAATTCTTATCAATGCAAGACAAACCTTAGAAAATAGAGCTTGAGTTGGATGATGCAAAATATGAATCATCTTAAGAAGAGGAAGCAGAAGAAGAAGAAGAAGAAGAAGAAGAAGAACCTCATACCCTAGTATTGAGGAGATCAATGAGAGATAAAAGGAAACTAGAAAGGTATAGTCCACCTCATTTTCGTTCCAATTTTTCTTTATCTATTACTGATGATGATCCCATAATTGTCAGGGAAGCAGTGAATTCAGAGGATAGTAAACTCTGGAAGAAGTCCATGGTTGAAGAAATGGATTCCTTGGATAAGAATGAGGCATGGGATATAGTTGAGTTTCCAACTGGAAGAAAATCTGTTGGTAGAAAACGGATTTTTAAGAATAATTTTAATGCACAAGGTAAAGTGGAGAAATACAAATCTCGGTTAGTAACAAAAGGTTATTCCAAAGTTGAGGGAATTGACTTTGGTGAAATTTTTTCTCCTATTGCTGAGTTAACTTCTATTAGATTTATTTTATCTATTGATGCTTCTTTTTATCTTGAAGTGGAATAGATGGATGTGAAGACAACATTCCTACATGGGGTTCTGGAAGAAGAAATCTACATGAAGCAACTGGAAGGCTTTGTAGTGAAGGGAAAGAAAGAGATGGTCTGTAAGCTAAACAAGTCACTATATGGTCTGAAGCAATCACCTAGGAGGTACCAAAATTTTGACACATACATCCTTGGATTGGGATTTGTAAGAAGAAAGGATGATCACTGTGTATATTCCAAGTAGGTTGGTAATCACTTCATTTATGTAGTGTTGTATGTTGATGACATGTTGTTGGTAGGAAATAACATGGATGTTATCAAGAAGGTGAAATTGCAGCTATCCTCTGAATTTGACATGAAGGATCTTGGTGCTGCTAACTTCATTCTGGGAATGGATATTAAAAGAGATCATGCAAAGAAGAAACTCTAGTTGAATCAGAGAAAATATGTTGAGACAATATTGCAGAGGTTTAATATGCATGGAAGTAAACTGGTCAACGTTCCTATTCCTATAGGTGTAAAGTTATCTGCAGATCAGTGTCCCAAGACACAAGAAGAAGAAGAGGACATGTCTCATGTTCCATATGCCAGTGCAGTTGGCAGTTTGATGTATGCAATGGTCTTTACTACACCGGACATTGCATATGCAGTGAGAGTTTTGAGCAGGTATATGTCAAAACCAGGGAAGGAGCATTGGATAACAGTAAAGAGGGTCTTCGGGTATCTTTGGGCCACTACCAGTTGTGGATTGTGCTACCAAGGAAGACCAAGATTGGACAGATTGATGGACATACATGGCTTTGTTGATGCAAACTGGGCTAGAGATATGGATTGCAGAAGATCTATAAGTGGGTATGTGTTTAAACTATTTGGAGGAGAAATCAATTGGATGAGAAAAATACAGGCTGTAGTGGCACTCTCAAATACAAAAGTTGAATACATGGAAGCCACTCATGCAAACAAGAAAGAAGTACGGTTACAAAGATTGTGTTTAGGTATTGGGTTGGTAAAACAAGCAGTGAGATTAGATTGTGAAAGTTAGAGTGCAATCTTCCTGGCAAAGAACCCATCTTATCATTCAAAGACAAAGAATATTGATGTTCAATATCACTTTGTGAGAGACATGGTTGAGGAAAAGAAGGTGTTGCTGGAAAATGTTGACACTTTGAAGAATGTTGCAGATTCATTGACAATGTCTGTGAGCACAGAAAAGTTCTCCTGGTGTAGAGTAACAATGGGCATTGTTTCCCTAGATTGTTGACTATATAATCCTCTAGACCCCTGGATGCAAAGAAAACAACAAGTGGGAGAATGTTGGGTATGTGTTATATTTTTTTGCATGAGTGTGTGTGGGTGCATCAAATATGACAACTGTGTCTAGTGATCCCTCATAGTAGTGATCTGTTTGTGTCATGTGCATTGGGAACTTTCCTAGGGGGGTCCTGAGGGGGGAAGGTATGTCCCCCCTGGTTATGCACAACATTCGGGGCAACACCCCAAAAATTTGTTTTGCACGGTTTTTTCTATTTTTAGCGGTTTACTAAAAATAATCCTAGTTTTAGGGATTAGGGTTTTGGTATCTACGGAATACCTTAAAACATTGTATATATTATATAGTTAATGGTAAAATTCAGGATAATGAATATAAGAAAGGTTTTCCCAGTTGAGGGTTTTCGGTATAAAATCTTTGTGTACTCTGTGTATGAGCCATTGATTAAATTATGTTTTGCTTAAGAATATATATGAATTTCTTTACTTCACATCTTTAAAACTTACAATATGGAATTGTCTACATCTCTCTAACATCAGTCATAACACTTCCACATGGTTTTTCAATAGACTATAATCTGTCCAGTGATCTAGGTATACTTCGAGGAACTGATGGATGAATTCCTTAAATGCTATGATGAACACTCTGGAGAATATTGCAGGTGAATTATTCAGTCCAAACGACATGACTACGTACTGATAAGATCCCCATTCTGTCGCAAACGTGGTCTTGTGTCTATTCTCCTATGCTATCTTAATATGATGGTAGCCTGAGAAGCCATCAGTGAATGAGTAAGCTTCATGTCCCCCCACATTCTCTAACACTTCATCCTTGAATGGTGTAGGGAATGGGTCATGTAGGCATGCATTGTTCAACTTCCTCAAGTTGACGCATATCCTGATCCCTCTTCTGTGTTTCTTTTCCTGTACTACCATTGGGCTTATCCATTCTAATTCCTCAACTGGTTCGATGATGTCAGATTTGAGCATCCTATCGATATCATATTTAAATTTATGTTTATATATGGGGTTTAGTCTGTAGGGTCATTGTCTAATAGGTCTCACTTCAGGTCTGAGTGGTATCTTCATCTCTCCCAATTCTGTAGCTATACACTTCATATCTATAAATGTTGTGTGAAAAAGGTCACTATATTTGCGCAACAATTCTGTGATTCTTTCTACTATTTTCTCATCCCATTAGTCTCCATTGCTAGCCATTTTAGGCTTCTCAGTTGTCTCAATGTTAAATTTCTTTACCTTGATTGGCACGGAAATAATTTCTGACACTATGGGTGTTCCTTCCACCTCTCTTTCATCTTCTACTTCTTCGATCTGAATATCACGTGGATCATCTTCATCTGGTGCTTCCTCCTATACATGGTAACATGAAAATAGTTCCTTGATTGTATGTTTATTCAGTTGTTTCTCTTCTGTGATAAATTATATTTCTGGTTCTTTGATGAATATTACTCCTCTGATTCATTTGAGGGTTGCATCTATGTTGGGGTTATCATGCTCGAATGAGAAAGTGATTGTGAAGTTCTGTTGCAATGTCCTCCATGTTGTAGTTCCTTTGAGCAATTCCTGGTCTGTATACCAGTTCGCTGGTATTCCCTCTAAAGTATGTATGAAGTGATGAGGCCCTTCCTCTGGTGGTGTCATTTTCCACAACATTTTTCACTTCACCAAGTTTTCCTCTGTTGCCTCTTGTCCTTCGTATTTTTGTTGTTCATTGTATTCATGTTTTGTGTCAAACCTTATGCGCAGTATTCTCTTACATTGATACCATTCTATGATGATCTCTTTATGTGCGCCCCACCATCTTGCAGGTGTGGCCTTGAGTGCTAAGTCAAGTTATAACAATCACTCATTTTCTAATACTTCATCTTCATATTGTGTCAAGAATGTTTCCAAATCATTTAGTTTGTGGAAACTGGGTGGTTCTCTAATTTCTATGCCTACCCATCTTATTGTGTAGTCTATTCTTGCACATCTTCGCGTGAATACTTTGTGTAGTCTTTGCTGCCAGTTTTGTAACCCGGTGTCTGAGTCTCTTGTGCATGAAGTAATGCTCCACCAACTGAGTGCCTTGTCTATAGTTGGGTTTACGTAATCCTCATTGTGCACAGTTGTTCTATACAACTGGCCGATCTCCTCTAAGTCCAGGCAAGTGGGTTCTATGAACCTCTTCTCTTCCGATGGATCTAGTGGTGCTATGACCCTGTAGTCTCTAGATTCAAATGTCATTTTCCTATTTTTCAAATTTATTATGGTCTAGTTGTCAAAATCCCAATCCATACCAAGAAATTTCGAGTAAGTTGTTGTTCCATATACTATTTCAATGACTTCAAAATCTACTTTAGTGTGCACTCCATCAAGATCTATTGCCACTCCTTTTAGTCTACCTATTGGTAGGACTCTATGTTGGTTTGCTAGTTTCAATTCGACATGTGAGTATCCCAGTGTCGGCTCTCCCATACATTTCCATGTCTTCTTTGGTAGCACATTCACTTTGGATCGTAGGTCTAGTATAATGTCTCCCATATTGAAATCCCCAATGTTAGCATTTAGTCTAAATTCCCTACTTGTTCTTCTTCTTGTGTGTAGGTGGTTGATGGTTTTTGGTTCTAGATTTTCTTTCGTCTTGCTACTACATTTCTCTAGTATGTTTTGCAATATTTTCATAGATGAAGGATCACTTAATACTTTCACCCATGATTGCAAAAATCCTTTGATTGTACTTGTCCCTTGCGATGCATTCCATTAGTATGATCCAGTGATGGCGACATCTCATATTTTGGAGATTCCTTGAATGGTTTTGAAGTTGAAGTTGACGATGTGTCCTTCTAAAATTCTTGTCTAGCTTCCTTAAAGGTCTCCTTTTTTTTTGGTGCATCAAACTACTTTCTTGGTTCAGTGTTCTTCTTTACCCATTGGTTCTGTACTAGTTCCTGTCAAACTACATCATTTCCTATTTTCGTTCCTCCACGAGTAACTATATTGATGTTTCATCCGTTATCCCTTGCTTTGGCTGAAATCCACTAGACATTATGATTGTTTTGGTTCCTCTTTTCCTGAATATTTACTAGTAGTGTCGGAAATTCCTCTGTATCATGGTCCGATGCATGGCAATACATTCAAGTTGTTGGTGGAAGTCGAAATTCCAGTGCATAATGTCCCAATTCTGAAAATTGTGACATGTGACTGGTCCTCTACCATGTCTGAAACCTCCTCTGTCTCATCCTCCTCCTTGATACCTTGTTGGGTCACCTCTCGACGCGTTATACTATGGTGCCTGATTGTACTACACAATATTGTACTAGGGTTGTGTCGATTTATACTGCGGCTACACTTTATTGTATGGTTGTTGTGCAGTATTGTATTGTTGTTGCATAGTGTTTTATGGAGTTGGAGCTTGATTGATCTGTGGCACTTCTTGCCTAGTCATCATTTAGGCCTGTACCCTATATGCATCTAATGTTCTTTCCTACATCAGCTCCATAGTTATGCAATCTTTTTCATCGTGGTCCACTGACTTACAAAAGGTGCAAAATGATTTTTTTGGAACTGTTTGGTATTTCTACATCATCGTGCAGTGATAAGGGTCATGACCCACTTTCTTTCATATTTTGCACCATAATCCTTCCTGTGGTAGTATATTTGGAATATCTGTTTCCATATATTGTGCAAATGTTGGGAATTCATTCTTGTGGTGTCCTTCTATCCTACATGTGGTGCACCAAACAACTTCTCATTTGTCCTTGTTCTTATTCTGGTTCAACTAAAATGATAAATTCTTAAAATTCTCCTTCAATTCCTCAATAGTTGGGTCCATTTGTTGGTGTTGGTTCTCTTCTAGTTTCAAGGCTTCCTGCAGAGCCTCTTCCTGCATCTGAAATTTATGTTGTCGTAAGGGATATTTTAAGTGTGGGAGTAGTGAGTTGATGAATAGGTGTTGATGTTGCATCTCGATCATAAGGTATTTTAGTCTTCTCTTTAGTCGCTTAAATCTATGGTCAATCTCCCATACAGATTCTCCCGATTTCTGTCTTATCTCGATCACCTCGTTCATGTACTAATCCTCTAATCTTAGCTTATGGAACTCATTAATAAATATCTTCTTAATGTCTTCTAGTGTCCTTATCATCCCAAGGGCATTGTTTGTGTCTAGACTCATGTACCAGTCTAGTGCACGGTCTCTGAGCATAATCGCTAGCTGTGCAAGTTTGGTATCTTCATCAGTGATCTTCTTTGCCTCCCAGATATTTGCACAAATAAACAAATGCTTCTCAGAGTCTTCTATTGCTTCTCCTCGAAATTTTGGTAATCTGATAGTGGGATCATGTCCTTCCATTCTGAATAATGAACTACTTCCTCCACCGTGCAATGTAGATACTTGACTAGTGTTGCCTGAACTGGCTCCTCCAGTTGTTAGTTCTAGTGTAGATGTGCTTCTTGTTGTCAAACTTCCTCTGAAATTCAGTTGTCTAAATGGTGGTGTTAGCGACATTTCTTGTAAGGTGGGTTAGAATGCAAAGGAGTGGTTTAAAAACCCACTTACCCTAAGTACCAGAATCAAAATGTGCCTATGGTAAGTGACAAGAAATTTTGGATGGCAGAGATTCGCATGCCCAGATCAATGGTGCACAGGAGATTCTGGAGCCCCCCCACCTTTCTACCTTTAAGCGAAGGGGGCGGGTCCAGAATCAAGGGCGCACCTCTTCAACAGTCATGATCAGAGCACCCGGATCAACAACACACAAGGAGATTCCGGACCCCCCCCACCTTTCTACCTTTAAGCAGGGGGGGTCCAGAATCGAGGATGCATCTCTCCGACGACTGCGATCAGAGTGCCCAGATCAACAGTGCACAGGCAATCCAGAAACCCTCTATCTTTCTGCGTTTAATCAAAGTGGGGCCCCCTTCCTTGTCGAGTCATCTTTCCATCTGTTCTCCACCTGACCATGCGATGAGGCTTGCTCCCTTTAGCCCCTTCCTCAGCCTCCCACTAAAGTGTGCCCATTATATCTCGTCTCCTACCCCCTCTGCTTATTTCCTTCCGCCATGTGCTTTCCCCTGTAAGTTCTCTCATGCCTCGTCACTTCATATAACACCCTCATAGTTTTGGCACTACCACCCCCATTATGCACCTCATCATTTGCTCTGGCATCCACGCCTGTGCATCAGGCTATTCAACTAATCCAGGTGGTAGCTTGAAGGGTCTTCCATGTCCCAAAGGTGCCTAGTTGGCCGTGCCATCCTCAATCCCAATGAAGTAGTTATTAAGGTAGTTGGTGGTAGTTAGACATCGCCTCCTCCATAATGGGAAAGTCTGGCGACGAATTAAAGGAACATCGATTCACCCACAGAACTATCAGGAGTTCGATTGCGTTTGCTATAGGTGCATGATCATTCAGAGACTGCAGATGCATATTGTCAGAAGCCATGCAGACGCAATGTGTTTAATGCAACGTCTCGAGTTTGTTGTTGTTGCTAGTTTGAGTATATGTAGGCGTTTTCGCCATTTTGGTATCTATCGATGGTAGAGAAAATCTCCCGACTGTAAATTTTTAACAACCATTCTAGTTACTTGGTTTTGCATCTATATATGAGATTTCTTGTTTTATGAAAAATAGTTTCCTTACTTTGTCTATGTTTTCGTCTCATACCAGAGAGTTCATGATCAAATGACTCGCATGGATTGTTATAGTTATGTTATGATAAAGGATTTGTCATTGCATTATTGTATTCCCTGGTCTTCCGTGTTTGAATGTAAGAGGATCTTGTGTTTGGATGCTTTCTTCTTTGGTCTATCAGGAACTAGATGTTTGTGACAGACCCTCGCACTCTTCTCATACAAATATTCTCCCTGCTCACCCTTATTACAACTCACTGTTTGAAGTTTATCTAAGACCTCACTTGCCTATGCATACCTAGCCTAGTTTCAAAGTTGAGACGATATTGTTCTGAGTGTGCTTCCATTTGATCACCCCTTTGTAAACAAATTGTGACATTAAACTAATGGGTGTCAGGCTCTGCTCCTGCAAGCAATCCGGGACTGACTTTTGACGCTAACATTTCTGGCGCCATTGTCAGGGACGAAGTTGAATATTTTCCCCAGGATTGAACGACAATGATCAGTTGATTCTGAAGGTGCATCAGATATCAGAACTATTGAGATTGCTACTGTGCACCTGGTGACTCCATTGTGACGAATCCACTACGGTGAACCTATTGGGTTAGTTGTGGCTTCCAGTGGTAGACACATGTGGTCCCATCCACAGCTACCTCTGGCCATGCCTGAAGAAAACCCGGAGGTGATTATCAGAAAAGGGAAGCCCTCTCAAGGAGAAAGATTCACCACTGAACCAGGTATTTCCCCACCTCCTTCTTTAAAAACTCCATTTTCTTGTTCTCAACTTCCTAGCCATCATTTCTCTGAGGTTTCCCATATTCTGAATTTTGGGAGTGTTCCTGCTAAATTTTCTCCTCCTGGTCTGGTATCAGAGAGAGAGACCCTTGTCACTCCTCCCTCCCTAGAAGTTGTGCCTCAGCACAAACCTCGAGCCTCAGAAGGTTTCACCACCCCTCATGTTATTACTATTACTGCACAGGGAGAAACATCTGAAAATTCAAGTCTCTTAGCTCTCTCTTTGTTTTCCCCATTGTCTCCCTCTCCTTCAGGGAACCCTTTTCCGGTACCTCCTGTTCACATTCCTTCTCCTCCAAGCTCTCCTCTACCTAATACTCCCATGGCTAGCGCTAATCCCCCTATGACCAGAATGGAGGCCATTATAGCCACGAGGTATGCTCCCCCTGTGTTACCTCATCCCCTCAATGCCCTCCCGACAGATGGTTACCTCAAGCAACTACCTAAGTTCACGGGTGAAGGGGACGTAACTATAGATGAACACCTAGAATCCTTTTACATCTTCACAGATGATAATGTCATCGTGCATGCAGACGTATGGATGAGGAATTTTGTCCATAGCCTCCAAGGCAAAGATAGAAAATGGTTCAAGGCCCTGCCTCCTAGATCTATTGATGGGATCAAAGCTCTAGATAATGCCTTTTTGAGATAGTGGGGAGACAAAAAAGATTTCATGTATTATATGACAGAGTTTGGATCTTTAAAGAGAAAAGAAGGAGAGTCTGTCTCTGACTTCTCCAAGAGATTCAACAAAATGTATAATAAAATTCCCGTTGAGATAAAGCCTTCGGAAGCCTTGGCTAAGATCACTTATGCTAGTGCTTTTGATCTTGATTTCTGCCTACTGTTAAGAGATAGAAGAGCCACTACCATGGCCCACATGCAGGATGCAGCCATGGAAATAGAATCTAACATATTGGCTGTTGACCGACTCAGGAACACTGCTGATGGAAACATATCTAAGAAAAATCCTAAAGCCTCCCCATCCAGTTCCTCTCCCATGCCCCATCAGATAGATGAGATAGCCAGAGTACTAAAATCACTTTCTACTAGGATGGAAAGGTGGAAGTTAGAAGGGAAGCCCATGTACAGAAATCCCCGAAATGTTGATAATAGAGGTTTCAGAAGGCCTAATAACAATGGACCGCAGGCCTTCCCAAAAGAACAAAGGGGAAAAGATAGAGAGGATCAAAGGATTCAAACCCCCCTCCAAAATAACCTAGTTACTCATGAAGAAGGAGAAGAGATAGATGAGTTCGACCCTGAAATTCATTGTGTTGAAGAGGCTCCTCCTTTTCCCCATTTGACTCAGTCTGCCTATGAAAAAACCCTAATGAACACTCAAATCCATGAGTTAGGTAAGGGAGAGAGGGTCGGCCATACTTCTAACCGATACAATCTCAGGTTAGGAAAGAAAGAAGGAGACTTTGACAACCAAGACCAGCCCCTCATAGCAGATAAGCCTATTAAAAATGCAGTAACCACGACTAAAGAAAAGAGAACTCAAAGTACTTTGCTAGCAGCCAAAGAACCTGTCATTTAGATAAGAGAAGCTCCCAAGCCTTTTTTCTCTTTTAATTTTGAGCATGAAATTCAAAAGATCAGGATTCCCGTCCCCATCTCTGAGATGGTTAAAAATGAAGATTTTAAAAGGTCCCTCTCTAAGCTACTACAATCTGAGTCCCCTCAACCTCCCTCTGACTCAGTGAACCTTCAAGATGAGAAGCCAGCCATCATCCTAGGTCCCATGGTAGAAGAAAGAGATGATTCCTCTCCTCCCTTCTACACCTCCCTTAACATACATGATAAATGGATTCAGGAGCTTCCCATAACCTTATGCCCAAGATAGTCATGGAAGAACTGGGACTAGAGGTGACCAAGGCCTATCATGATTTGTACTCTTTTGATTCAAGAAGGGTGCAGTGTATGGGAGTCATCAAGGACCTGGTGGTTTCTTTGTTTCAGCTGCCCATGAAGAGTGTAGTCATGGACATTGTGGTAGCTAATGTTTCCCCCAAGTTTGGCATGTTGTTGTCAAGGTCTTGGATTAAAAGACTTGGAGGAATGTTACAGATGGATCTCACATATGCCACCATTCCAGTTTTTGGAGGGGAACACAAGAGGTGGTACAGAGAAGCCCAGCTAGCCTATATTGTCAGTGATGAAGACAACCCCACTAATCACCCCATCTTTGCACTTGACACTAATTTAGGGTCTAGT
Source organism: Picea engelmannii (assembly GCA_009831015.1). Lineage (NCBI taxonomy): Eukaryota > Viridiplantae > Streptophyta > Pinopsida > Pinales > Pinaceae > Picea > Picea engelmannii. Next base: position 1,328,298 of record ML778175.1, on the reverse strand, counting down.
TTGTTATAGATCACTGAAACTCCTGAGGCCCCTTTACAGATAAAAAAGAAGCCCATTCTTAATCGAGAGATGCCTCCTCCAATCACCTCTGTTTGGAAAATGTTCTTTGATGGAGCTTCCTCTAGTATAGGTGTAGGTGTCGGAGTGGTTTTCATATCGCCTTGTCAAGAGACCATATCTCTGTCATACAAGCTAGAATTTGAAATCACCAACAATGTAGAAGAATATGAAGCTCTTGTTCTGGGTATGAGGGTTGCGAAAGAAATGGGAATTAAGGAGATGGCTATGTTTGGAGATGCAGAATTGATCATCCAACAGGTCAAAAATGTTTATCAGGCCAAGCATCCCTGACTTAGAAGATACAAAAATGAGGTATGGGATCTAGTTGATAATTTCTTCTTGGATTTTAACATTTCCTTCATTTTGAGGGAGGAAAATGCTTCAGCCGACTTTTTAGCTGTCACAGCTAGTTTGCTCGAAGTCCCTACACTGCCTGTTGATAGATCTGATGTTGAAATAAAATATAGACCTTCTGTACCAGACAATGTCAAGCATTGGAAGGTATTTGAAGATGATTTGGAAATCAAAAAGTTTCTCCAATCTGTTGATGATTTTTCTACATTACACATTGACGACGATCCTAACATGGAAGGGGACCCTCACCCTGGGGTGTTTTTAAATAAAATCGCTAATCATCAAATTATTCAACTACCGAGCAATTACATCCCGAGAGGACTAGTCCCATTAGAAAGATTGTTCGATGGAAATGATGTTGCAGTAAACGGTAGAGTTTCAGGTGATGATGTTGACACAGCTGAATGCAACATTGGCACACCAGAGGAGCCCAAGTTTGTCAAGTTGTCAAGAAGTTTGACCAGGGAACAGAGAACTGAATATACTGAGCTGCTGAGAGATTTTGCTGATGTGTTTGCATGGACCTACGAAGACCTCAAGACATATGACACATCATTTATTGAACACAAGATCCCACTAAAGGAAGAGGCTAAGTCATTTAGGCAAAAGCTAAGACAGATAAATCCCTTGTTGTTGTCTGTCATGGAGAAAGAGGTGAAAACATTGTTGGAGGCCCAGATCATTGTCCCCCTGGGATTTTCTGAATGGGTGGCCAACTTGGTTCCGGTGAGAAAGAAAAGTGGGCAAATCAGACTCTGTGTTGATTTCAGGAACCTGAACAGGAGCTCAAGGAAAGAAAATTACCCCCTACCCAACATGGAGCACATATTTCAGAAGGTCACTGGTGCATCTAGAATATCCACGATTGATGGCTTTTCTGGTTATAATCAAATATCATTCATGCCTAAAGACAAAGAAAAAACAACTTTCACCACTCCTTGGGGCACATTCATGTATGCCAAAATGCCTTTCGGATTGATGAATGTAGGGGTAACATTTCAGCGAGCTATGGATATAGCCTTCATTGGGGAGAAAGACCAGTTTGTAGTGATTTATTTGGATGACATCACAGTCTTCTCTAGGTCAGATAGGGAGCACCGTTGCCACTTGAAGAAAGTTTTCTTGAAGTGTCGGAGGTTTGGCCTATCCCTAAACCCCAAGAAATATTTGTTTTTTATGAAGGAGGGGAAGTTATTAGGCCATATAGTATCAGCAGAGGGGGTAAGGATTGATCCTAGCAGGGTAGAAGAAATTCAGGCCCTGTCACTTCCCAGATATAAGAAGGAAGTTTAGGCCTTTTTGGGAAAGATAAATTTTCTGAGGAGATTCGTCTCAAATTTTGCCGAACTGGTGAAACACATCACAAACATGATTAGGAAGGGAAATGAAGTAAAATGGACCACCGAACCCATGGAATCTTTTGTCCAAATAAAGAAGGCATTGACTGAGGCACCTGTGCTAATTAGTCCTGATTATTCCAAAGATTTTCTGATTTTTTCTTTTGCTTCATGTGATAAAGTAGAGGCAGTTTTATTGCAGAAAAATGATCAAGGGCGAGAGAAACCTATTGCTTTCTACAGCAAGGCATTGAGAGATGCAGAAATCCGGTACAAGATTATGGAGAAGCAGGCCTATGCCTTGGTGAAATCTCTCAAAGCTTTCAGAGTCTATGTCTTGCACTCAAGGATCACTGCATATGTTCCTTCGGCCTCTGTGAAGGAGATTCTTATACAACCTGACATAGATGGGAGGAGAGGTAAATGGATCACCAAGATCCTAGAGTTTGATCTGGATATTAAGCCCACCAAGTTGATAAAGGGGCAGGGTTTGGCCAAGTTGCTAGCTAAATCCAACTGCAAAGCCTTGGGGATTAACTCCATCAATGATCAAGACGAATCATCCAACAAGAATTCTCAAGGTGCCCTATCACTGATAGCATGCCCCTGGTACAAAGATATCTTGCATTTTTTGTGAGAATTGAGGCCTCCTGATGGAATGGAAAAAATCAAGGCAAGAGATTTAAAAATCAAAGAGGTCAGATATTGCCTCATTGACCAAGCCTTATACTGGAAGGACCCTCTAGGGGTATTCTTAAGATGCATGGATCCACAAGAAGCCCAGCAGGTTATGTTTGATTTCCACAGTGGCCTTTGCGGAGGTCATTATTTCTGGAAGACCACAATCCATAAGATCCTCCGGGATGGGTATTACTGGCCCACCTTATTTCCTGATGTCTGCAGAGAAATTAGAGCTTGCATCAAATGCCAAAAGTTCTCAGGAAAGAAGCAACTCAAATCTCTACCATTAAAGTCTGTAGTAGTTTCAACACCCTTTCAGTAGTGGGGATTGGACTTCATTGGAGAAATTCATCCTCCCTCAAGTGGCCAGCACAAATGGATCCTGACTGAGACAGACTATTTCACCAAATGGATAGAAGCTATCCCCACCAGGAGCACTTCTCACAAAGTAATTATCAGCTTCCTGGAGGATATCATAGCCAGATTTGGCTTCCCCAATAGAATTGTCACTGACAATGCCACCCCTTTCAGGTCTGAGCCTCTGGTCAAGTTCTGTGAACAGTTTAATATTTCACTGATTCACTCTACTCCCTATTATCCTCAAGGAAATGGACTAGCAGAGTCCTCCAATAAAAGTTTGATCAGGATCATCAAGAAGCTACTGGAAGACAATAAAAGGACATGGGACTCAAAACTCAAATTTTCTCTATGGGTCGATCGAGTGATAACAAAAAAGTCCCTAGGCATCTCACCTTTCCAACTTGTTTATGGAACAGAGGTTGTTTTCCCTACTCAGCTCGCCTTATTTGTGGTAAATTTCCTCCAGGACCTTGTAGGAGAGCCTGACCATATGGTCAGAACGATTCATCAGATGGTGGAAGTACAATAGATCAGAGAACAGGTCATGGACAGGGCCTATAATCATCAGCAGAAGAGCAAGCAAGCTTTTGACAGAAAGAGCAAAAAGAAAGAATTCGAGCAGGGTGATCTGGTACTCAAATGGGATACACCCAGGCAGGACAGGGTAAGCACAGTAAGTTTGATGCCCTCTGGTTTGGTCCTTTCAAGATCCTTGAAGTATTTTCAAACAACACTTACAGGTTGCAGGATCTGGAAGGCGAAGAAGTTTTGAATGGCCCAGTAAATGGGCATTTCTTGAAGAAATGTTTTTTGTGAGCCACAGTCGGCTCTTTCATTTTTGTAAATATTGTTTTGTTTTCAGTTTAATAAATGACTCCATAGCCCAATAGCAAGGCACTGAATCTACAAAAAGAGTCCTTAGAGCATCACAAGGATGACTCTATCCCCCATGGAGCCTAATGTTAGCGACATTTCTTGTGAGATGGGTTAGAATGCAAAGGAGTGGGTTAAAAACCCACTTACCCTAAGTACCAGAATCAAAATGCGCCTGTGGTAAGCGACAAACAATTTTGGATGGCAGAGATTCATGTGCCTAGATCAACGATGCATAGGAGATTTCAGAGCCCCCCCGCCTTTCTACCTTTAAGCGGAGGGGGGGGGTCCGGAATCAAGGGTGCACCTCTTCAACGATCATGATCAGAGCGGCTGGATTAATGGCGCGCAAGGAGATTCCGGACCCCCCTGCCTTTCTACCTTTAAGCGGAGGGGGGGGGGTCTGAAATCGAGGACACATCTCTCCGACGGCTGCGATCAGAGCACCCGGGTCAACGGCACACAGGAAATCCAGACACCCTCTGTATTTCTGTGTTTAATCAAAGTGGGGCCCCCTTCCTTGTCGAGTCATCTTGCCATATGTTCTCCACCTGACCATGCGATGAGGCTCTCTCCCTTTAGCCCCTTCCTCAGCCTCCCACTAAAGTGTTCCCATTATATCTCGTCTCCTGCCCCCTCCGCTTATTTTCTTCGCCATGTGCTTTCCCCTGTAAGTTCTCTCATGCCTCGTCACTTCATATCTTACCCTCATATTTTTGGCACCACCACCCCCATTATGTGCCCCATCATTCACGCTGGAATCCACGCCTATGCATCAAGCTATTCAACTAATCCAGGTGGTAGCTCGAAGGGTCTTCCATGTCCCAAAGGTGCCTAGCTGGCCGTGCCATCCTCAATCCCAATGAAGCAGTTATTAAGGTAGTTGGTGGTAGTTAGACATCACCTCCGCCATAATGGGAAAGTCTGGCGATGAATTAAAGGCACGTCGATTCACTCACGAAACCATCAGGAGTTCGATTGTGTCTACTATAAGTGCATGATCATTTAGAGACTGCAGTTGTAGATTGTTAGAAGCCATGCAGACGCAATGTGTTTAATGCAATGTCTCGAGTTTGTTGTTGTTGTTAATTTGAGTATATGTAGGCATTTTCACCATTTTGGTATCTATCGATGGTAGAGCAAAGCTCCCGACTGTAAAGTTTTAACAACCATTCTAGTTACTTGGTTTTGCATCTGTATCTGTTATTTCTTGTTTTATGACAAATAGTTTCCTTACTCCGTCTATGTTTTCGTCTCATAACAGAGAGTTCATGATCGAATGATTCGCATGGATTGTTATAGTTATGTTATGATAAAGGATTTGTCGTTGCATTATTGTATTCCCTGGTCTTCTATGTTTGAATGTAAGAGGATCTTGTGTTTGGATGCTTTCTTCTCCGGTCTATTAGGAACCAGATGTTTGTGATAGACCCTCGCACTCTTCTCATACAAGTCTTCTCCTTTCTCACCCTTATTACAACTCACTGTTTGAAGTTTATATAAGATCTCACTTGCCTATGCATACCTGGCCTAGTTTCAGAGTTGAGACAATATTGTTCTGAGTGTACTTCCATTTGATCACCTCTTTATAAACAAATCATGACATTAAATTGATGGGTGCCAGGCTTTGCTCCTGCAAGCAATCCAGGAGTGACTTCTGATGCTAACAGGTGGTGATCTCTTTGGTTTATTAGTCACACATGGGTTTATGGGTTCCACATTGACATTAATATGGATAGGTTGGTTTCCTTCTCCTCCCATTATTGGGCCTCTTGTCTTCCTCTGGTATGTTGCATGCAAGATTTCCTCAATATTCTTGACATCCCGGAGATCCTCTACCTCTTCCTCATCGCTCGCCAAGCCTTTCCTCATGGCTATGGTTCTCTTCTTGGTATTCACCTTATATTGGTAGGGTACTCCACTACGCGTCATTCCTGATGATGACAAGATCTACTTGAGCTGGTCATCATCCATCATGATCGGGTTCAAGGGTTCCTCCTCCTTCTTGCATTTATCCTTACCTCCTTCCATTTATCCTCTCTCTGTCATTTATTCCCCCCTTCCCCCATGCACGCAGGGAATTTTAGTTGTTTGATTCCATTGTGATTACACCTTTTTTATATAGCAGTATCTTAATCGAAGTATAAAAGGATTGAATGTACCTTCCTCGAGGTCCACATAGAAATATTTTCTCTGTTTCATTTTATGACTTCGCTATGTCAACTGCAAATTCGGTGATGAAACCTACCACAATACTGTCAAGCCAAAAGTCTATTGCACGGGTGACTTTGTTGTTCACCTACTGTAACTACTCAATCTGTACTAGAGTCCAATCTAGTTGTCAAATCCATCTCGTCACGTGGTTATCCTTCAACCTTAGTATCCACTCTTGTAGTAGATGCAGAAAATCATAGAGAAAGACTTTGTGTGATTCTATTCCTTCAACGTGTATTTGTCTAGATATTTGCGAGGTGTGATTATATGGTTTCTATTGTATTTTTGTGCAAACTCTAGCTCTTTGATTGTCAAGTATCCTTCAATTTAGGCTTCTGTTGGGTTCCAAGGTCTCAAACTTCCCTTCTAATGGATCATTTATTTTCTTGTTTCGCTCGTTCTTTTCTCGTTCAATCTATCTCATCTACTTAGTCCTCTCTTGTTCCTATTAACACGGCAACAAAACCATTTGTTGGTTACTACTCTCATCTACCCTCTGAGTTATTAATCCAAGGTTCATGTATTTTAGGTTTCCAACAAATCCTCTAAAACTATCAGCCCTCCTGGTAAACCAGAAGGCAACACAACACAGAGAGTGCACTACGTAGTCTCACCCGAGATCGATTTAAATGGGTGGTTGTAAGACTCAGGTGTTTATAGCCTAAGATTGAGTGTGATATAGGGGTTTATTATTCATATCCATATACTATGAATTATTAGTGCAATCTACTATTACTCACAGTGTGCATATATCTTTCACATTTTATTTCCCTAACAACACAATCGTATTCCATAGCAATGTATTAACTCATTCATTAAGCATAAAAATTCACTACTGAAAGAAAACAAAGACATACATGCATTCATCAAATTACATAGATATTATCATGGTTCACCCCCTCCTGGGCTATGTCCACAAATATTTGTCTCTTGGCTCTTTTATTCTGGTAGTTCTGCATCTCTAGCACTGCGTGCTTACAATTCCCTCAGATGGGTAAGATTTGTATGAGGCAAACTAGATTGCACCAGGCTCCACAACCTACGATCTAATCCTCATATATTCCTTCTCTCCTCTATTCTTAGCTCAACAGATTACAATAATGGTTCATAACCATATTACATAACGCATCAACTCGTACATAACTATGATGGAATAATACAAAAGATGAACTAATAAAAAAGTGAAACCACTTATAACTGATACCTGCATATCTATATTTATATATATTGGGCTCTTCAACCATTTACAATGTATTACCAAAAACCTAACCCTACCGGTGTTAGGTCTTCCTCCCATGCATGTTGTTCTTCCTCTAGCTATCTTACGTAGACTGCCACCTCTGCCTCGACAGAGTCTCTGTGCGATCTCTCGATATTAAGGATCATTCATTCACTTCCTTGAGCCGAAGCGGCTCTTTTGATCCCCTGTTGGGATCTCCAGTTTATCGATCCACAGGTCCTTCGGGAAGCTCCCTTGTGAGAAAAACACTAGGCGTGAGCTCCACCTTCTCCATGCGACCACAACGCTAACACCAACGCCCAATTCCAAAGGCACTTGTTGCAATATCATGATCTCACGAGTTCACAAGTTGAAGCATTTGGCTCCTCCTTCTCCAATCTCATGATACCCAAAATGTCAATACGAGTATGGCTCTTCCTCTGTCAGCGCCTTCCGTGCACGACCACTAGCTAGGCTAAATGCTAGCTCCTTTCGCAACTTCATGACTTTGTGAGTTCAAAGGTTGAACTTTCATTCCTTTCTTGTGTGATCCTCTGAGACTTGAAAGTCAGTGAAGGTTGACCTTCCTTCTGTACTTCTCGCAACTCACCACTTTGTGAGTTGTAGCGTTCAACCTTAGCACCTTCCCTTCATGAACCCCTGAGAAGCGATATTATATTTTCTTCTCATGTTCTCGCTACTTGCAACTTTGCAAGTTGAAGGGTTGAACTCTCATGACCTTACTCCATGAATCCCCAAGACACGAGAATTCAATGGAGTGTTGACTCCTTTCCTCCTGGCGACGCGTATTCACCTGTCAATCACCCGGGCCCACGTTGTGGTTCTGCCACGTGTCCTCTCATGCTCGGCTCTCTGCACTTCGCTATATGTGAAGTTGAAAATGACTCCTTTCAACATCCGAACCCCTGAATGTGTGATAGGTGATGGGGTTCCTGATCCAACAGTCCTCCCGTTCTCTAGATCCAATGGGTGTCTTCGCTCCTCACGATTTTGTAGCTTCGCAACTTGGAGCACCCAACTCTTGGTCTCTTACCCTGTGAACTTTCAAGTTCGCAAGACCCAAATCTTGGATCTCTTCAAAACTTCGCTAAGTCCACGATTGTTTCCACCTATCCTCCTCATATGGACGACTGCGATTCTCTCGTGACTTCACCACTCGTGACTTGGAGCACCCAAATCTTGGGTTCTCACTTTGTGAACCTCCGAGTTCATGAGATCCCTAGATCTCTACCACTTGTCCTCATCAAATCGATGGTCCCGATCTTCTCACAACTTTGCCACTCACAAAGTCAAGGAATTCCTTCTCTGAACCCTGATGCCCGAATCCCTGATATGGGCGATCTCACAACACGTGTCCGCTCCCAAATGAACGATTCAGATATAATATCACCTCTTAGGGACTTCTGATGTCGAGTGCTTGGACTTTCATCCTCTAGACTTCTGAACTCCCAAATGTCGATATCCCGATACAACCCCTTCGAGACTTTCACTTCTTCTTGTGAGGTTTAAATCTCATGCAGCTCTTGACAGATCCAATGGTTTTCGAGTTCTTCACTCAAGATCTGATGGTTCAGATCATTTCTCCTGTGTGCTCCTCCTGGACGTGGAAACCTTCAATGGTCCATATATTTTTGGCTGATTTGACGGCAGCTATTGTTCCTGCTGAGCCTTGGCACTTTTCTTCCAGAATTGGCAAGATTTCAAATGCTTAAAGGCCTCCACCTTTGTTCTCCTTTGCCTACGAGCTTTGCAACTTGAGTCCTCGCCTGCGTGTATAAAACTGCTACTTCTCCTGAGCTTAGCTCTCGAATCCTTGAAGGATTCTGACTTCTATGCTCCTATCCCTTCTGAGATTCTCTAAGACTCAGAACTCTAAGGAAATAAATCCTTCTTCCTTTCTTCTCCATATGGAGAATTTGGACGCCCTCCTGGCTATCCCCTACTCAAGCAACCTCTTGCTAAGTTTTTCAGGGTGTTCAACAACCCTGTGAAGATCCTTCAATGGATTCTTCCTTCAACTATAGAACTCAAAGAGTTATCTTCCTGTGTCTGTCTCCACATCCACTCAATTCCCACCTGGCAGAGTATCTTCTTAAAGAACATCCAATAGTTCTCTCCTCTCATGTGAACCATATACACCTGATCAATGCCCTCCTGACAGAGTCTCAAGAATCCTCAATGATTCTTGCCTCTTACAAACTCCCATTAGAGTTCTTCCCTTGTGCACCCTTTGCATTGGCTCAATGCTCACCTAACAGAGCTTTACAGAACTCCTCAAAGATTCTATCTTCAACTTTGTTTCTCCATAGCCTTGCCTCCTAAGGTGTTCAGTAACCTCAAAGTTCTTCCTATGAATTGTTGATTTCAGCTATTATGCCCTCCTGGCATGTCTTTTTCTGACTCCGCAGAGTTCAGAAGTGCACCTATGCACTGGTATACAGAGACCGCAGTACTCTGTCACGCCCTCCTGGCATGAAACCACAAATAACCTCTCAAGCCTGAAAATCAAACAACTCCCTACAAATGCAAACCTACAACATATAAAGAACACTCAATGACATTCATTCAACATAGGAATTATGCAGGAAAAACTGCTTCTTTGTATTAAATGGTAAATGCCTATTTTTACAAGGTGTTCTTGAGCTCAGAATTTAACAGAGTCTCAGCTCCTTCTCTTTGCACACACTCTCTCTCTTATGCATATTCTAACTTCCTCCCTATTACAAAATGAGATCCAAATTGATCTTTTGCAAGAGGGGGCTCTTCGAGCTCTTCCCTCCAATCTACCTACCCTATTCAATTACATGAATGGGTTGTCTAGTCCACCATTTGGATATAGATCTTAGCCTTCAAAGCATTAAAGGCCTACCTTCTTCTACACATGTGCAAAGCACAACCTCATGGATCAACAGCCTAAAACATTTAATTACATTCAATTTCAAAATTGAAAATGAGGGCTGCGCCTCTCTTCAGCCTTGAGTGCACACGCCGACATGGTTGGCTTGCTAGCTGGATGACGTAGAGAGATGCTCCTGCATCTTACTCCCCAGATGCAAAATTCATGAGCTTTTTCTCATGATATTCCTCTCTCAGCTTTGGAAATCCTCCTGGATCCCAAACAAATTTCTGGAGTTGTTCATCTGCTCCATCTCCCTATTTTTGTTGTTGCTGCTGCTTCTTTTCTTCTGCTTAGATTCTCCTTGCTGACAATTTCTACTGACCCTAACATTAGCTCCCTGATCATCTCGATCACTTCATCCAACTGCTCCCATGGCCGGCTCTATTCATGTAGTCTCCTCAACTGCATAATTTTTCTGCATTCTGGCAGATTGCAATGATCTCCCATGCCTACTTCATCAGTTGCTTCCAACTTCACCTATTGGATGTGCACACTCTTCACTTTCACCCTCTCTTCCATGGCTTTAATTTGCTCATACAGATCAACCAAACTAATGTTGTCTTCTTTTTCTTCTTCTTCTACAAACTCCCATGTTGCAGTCCTTTCACCTTCTTGGCTGAAAGTATTGAGCCACTCCTCAGAATTCTCATCTTCTTCTTCTTCTAGGGTAGTCTCAAATACGTTCTTCAATTCCTCTTTGACAGTCTCAGCTAGTTGTCCTACTTCTGTTGTTGTTGTATCTGCAACACACATGTCTGCCTCCCCTTGGGAAAATGGTAGGAATATTTTGATTCCCCAATCATCAGAAGATTTTTCCAATCTTCCTCCTCTGTCAGCTGCATATGTTGATCCAAAATCACCTCTGAGTTTATGAGACCCTCAGATAGTCTCATCTGCTTATCCCTGCCCACCTGGAAAATTGGGATTTCTTCGCTGCCCTCCTGGTAGACTATGAGATCAACTGATCCCATCTTCATCAGCACCCTAGGTCAAATTGAACTTACCTCCGAGTCCATGATACTTTCAGACAGTCCCATCTTTGTTCCCATGCCCACCTAGCAAATTGAAAACTCTCTGCTGCCCTCCTGGTAGTCTATGAGATCCCACAGTGATCTAGATCCATTGCCCCCCTGACAATGTGAAATTCCCTGGCTATCCTCATGATAGTCTATGAGATCCTCAGCTGATCTCAACTCCTTGCCCACCTGGAAATCAGGAATTTCCTCTCAGCCCTCCTAGTAGAGCTTGAGATCTTCATCTGATCCCATTTCATCCTTAGCATCGTCGAGATTTATCCCAGTCTCTGGCTCACATATCTGAACCCTCTCTTCTGGTGTGTTGAGGTTTTCAGCATGCCTCAACCACCTCCTTAACAACCTATGTTGTCTTCTAGCCATAAAATCCTTGACTGGACATTTTGCTTTCGTATTCCTCATGGGCCATTCATATACCCATCTCGACCTTGTATTCTGCTGCATCTAAAATGCAAGCTTTTCTATTTCTTCCCTTATATCAGTGAGCTCTTCATCTATTTCAGATCTTCTCATCAGCTTCGGGTTTTTCTTTCCAGCATATCTACGGCCTTTAATAGCCATATCGTTGTCCCTGTCTTCTCTTCTGAAAACCTACTACTCATTATCATTAGACTAATCGGTAGGTGCGAACACTAATTGATCTCCCTAGATCCACCTAGATCTAGAACAAAACACACCAGAACATGACGCTTTCCTTAAGTTTTAGATATTGAATTTACTAACTAAAGAGGGATGAGTGACATACCATTTAAATGTTGCTTCCTCTTGCCATCGCCATCCTATCTCCATTCCAATGCTCATACAATGATGAACCTACAAAATAACGCAACCAACCAAAGTGATAGCAATAGCATAAACTCAATATAAACCTATGTATGTGATCAAGGAATCATACAATAAAACACAACAAGATTTATAGGAAAGAATCATATTACTGTATCATATTAAATGTGAAAGAGAGATTACAACCATGGCCTTGATGTCATAAGGTCCCTTCCAACTGTCCTTCATTCCCCACACACTTTCACTCCAAGAATTTTGAGAGCACAGATCTGATAATATTCACACTCTATCTTGACAAAGTGGCTCAATCCAATCCAAGCTAATAATTCCAAGCCAACTAAAGCTCAAAAGCTCACTTTCTCCATGAGAACTCCTCTCCTTTTATAAGTTGAAGAGGATAAGGTGAGGAGGTTAGGATGATCCCACAAAATAATGAAAGTGAGTAAGATCCAAACCATTTGGATGCCACCTCACCATAGAAGTTTCTCCTTCTAGAAGATTCAAGAAAATGCTTGTTTTTCCCACGTGTAGGCATTCTCGCACCCTGCCTATAGAGAAACCTGTGAACATATCGCACCCTAGCTATGGTGCAACCTGTGAGAATCAGGAATTCTCGCACCCTGCCTATATAGCAACCTACAAACTTCCTTTTTTACAAGGCTTTTACAAAGGAAAATGCAACTTCTTTTCTCAGAAAAATTTCTTCTCCCTTCTCTCTTCAGGAACTCAGGCCACTGACCCCTCTGAAGGAAACAGATAGGTTTACATCATTAATGGTCATATGGATGATGAAAATAATGTGTAACAGAGATCCCCCCAAAGTATGAAGTTAGAATAGAGTGATAGCTGAAATACTTTGTCGAGTGTGTGTAGGGAACTAGGAACAGTCGGTCGGAAACCTGCCAACAAACAAGGAAATACAGTACAACAATATATCATCACTGAGGTAGGCATTCCCATACTCAAAATACAAATGACTCAAAGCATAAATGCCAACATGTGAAGATCCATGTCAAGTAAGACAGGTCATGGCCACCAAACATACACTGTGGATCCATGCCGATATGACTCAAATCTGAACATAGCCACCAAGAATACACTGTGGATCTATGTGTTAAAGACTCAAATTTTAACATAGCCACGAGACATACAATGTGGATCTATGCAACAGTACAAACTGAATATACTCCAACGCAACCTGAATCCGTCAGAAAAGATCTAGAGTCTTCATCTCCACCACTCTATAGTACGAATCTAACCATGTGAATACATGTGTTGAAGTAGAACATGTTAGAAACCACTTGATTACTGGTCATTAGTGTATACCATTAAAAAGTGTGAGGGAAATCATCATTAATGTCAATGACTCCCAAGGTACACTAGTACAATCCAATGAATGCGAATAAATGAGTTGAAGTCGAACACTCAGCGGAATCTCCCGATCAGGGGTCAATAATGAAAACCCACTGTCGAAAGCGAGGAAACTTGCCATTGAGGCATGCAAGTTCCAAGGTACCAATTAGTTTCTAAGTTTGATTCTTGGATAATGAGTTGAAGTCGATAGGAAAAGACTCATCACAGGAGGGCCTTAATGTATCCCACATCAATGACACGAAACAAGTAACAAGATTTGATGTAGGTCAGAGTAACAAGTGATTCAGGACTAACTCAGGGATGACTGACACAATAGAAGGCTTAAAGACTATAGAAATGGCCAATGCAATAGAAGGATTTTCAGGTTGGACATGTTTTTGAACATATTGATGACACGACAACTATCTTGGAAAATACTGACTCAACAACAGGGATCATGGACCAATTTGTAATCTTATAAAGGAGTATGAACAAGAAACGAGCAGATCTTCCAACCTAGACACAAGGCGAGTGAAAAGGTGTCATGTTCAAAAGTGACTCTCCCATGTAATACTGGTTTAGCTACATTTCTTTCCCAATTTTCCCCCCACCATTTCTGGCAAGTACCTCTTTATTTTTATGCAAGCTTTGTAATGACCCTTTCCTTACTACTATGAATAATTTCATAAATAAACCTAAACATTGATTAAATTATAATTAATTATTATATAACCTTAATTGATTATAAGTTATTAATTAATTACTTTGATTATACTTAACTGAAGTATCATTAACTCCTTGATTAAGG
>ML778175.1:1290926-1303753 GCA_009831015.1 Picea engelmannii | reverse complement strand
CCATTAATGAAGAACTAAATGATGGGATAAGGTTTTAATGAATGGATAAGGTGGTTGGTAGGGAGTGAAGGTTCGGGAAGGTGAAGGAGGATAAGGGAGGAGGAGTATGGATTTTGGGGGGATTCTTTCATGCAGATTACGAGAGGAGTTTTTTGAGAGCTTTGAGACAGAGTGAGAAGAGTGGGATTTACAGTGTACACCGGGGCTGAGGGGTTTTGGGCTCGGAGGGCTAGGACGTCCGTAGATGTCCTAGGGCCAGGCGTACTGGTCGGCAGGGTGGCGGTTTTGGGGGTGTTCAAGCGAAGGTTCAAGCGAGGATTCAAGCTGCAGTGGATGGTAGCATCAGTGACAGGTATTTAAACTCCAAATTGTAAATTGCTTACTTAAATTTAATATTTATTGCCAGATTTATTTACGCAAGTATGCACATAGCTTGCAAATTATGAAATCTATACTTCTTAAAAGCTTCAGAAATTAAGTAAATTGGCACATAAATTAGGTAAATTAGTAGAATTATATTGTCTTTTAAATTTTGGTTGCTACAAGCTTGAGGAGGATAACATATGCTTGTCAATTTAATCTCATCCTTTAGACGAGTCCCTCAGGGTATGTTTAACAAACCCTAGGAAGGAGTGGTTTGGTCCCGTATGGGCCTGTCGATGTTTGTTTAATGAGTCCAAAGATAGAAAACTCGAAGGTTTTTCATGATTATAGAGTCTGGAAAAACACTTAAAAGAGAACTCTCTCAGTTCCTTTTTCGTAAAGTAGTCTGATGAGACTGAAAAAGAGATAAAATATCACTCAATAGATGTTTTCTTCAAATACTTTAATGAGCATGAAAAGAACAAGGTTTCTCGGGAATCTTTTCATGTTTAGAGAGTCTGAAAAGAGCTTAAAGGGAACTCCAGGGGGTTCCTTTTTCGTATAACCTTTACGAGTCCAAAAAAGTGATAAAAGTATACTCGGTTACATTCTCATTGATTTATGAGCACGAGAAAGAATAAAGACTAAGCTCGATAACTTTTTCTCATGTATTTACGAGCATGAGAAAGAACAAATACTAAGCTCGGTAACTTATTCTCATGTATTTACGAGCATGAGAAAGAACAAAGACTAAGCTCGGGATTTTTTTTATTTTTACACAAGCTTTAAAACAAAACAAAACTATGCTTGGACCTGGTTTCATTTTTATGCAAGCTTGAACCAGAGGGAACTATGCTTGAGGTAAGTGGTTTCATTTTTACACAATATTGAACCATATAAAACTATGCTTGCGACTTCCCAATGCATAACACATGGATGGTTAGCCCCCAGCTTAAGAAGCTAACATCTCTACTTCAGCATGAAGTCCAGAGGCTGAGAGTATTTCCCCCCAAGCTTCATTTCATCCAACTGCAAAGGAGAATGAAATGAAGCTTCAAATACTAGACGCAGGACTTGACTCAAATAGAGAGGGGGAAAACTATTTCATTTTTTAACGAGCTTGACATAGAAAAAATAACTATGCTCGTAACCTCTATTTTTTTTTTGAACAAGGTTTCCATAGAGATGAAAAAACTATCCTTGTAAGTGGTTTCATTTTTTAACGAGCTTGAAATTAGAAAACTATGCTCAAAGACCTATATTTAATTTTTTAATGAGGTTGCCTCAGAGACGTAAAAACTATCCTCAAAACCTCTATTTATTTTTTTAACGAGGTTGTTACAGAGATGCAAAAACTATCCTCGAAACCTCTGTTTAATTTTTTAACGAGGTTGTTACAGAGACGCAAAAACTATCCTCGAAGTCTCTTCTTGATCATGGATTCCAAGAGGACAATGCTCTGGAAGGACACCATGTCAAGGGACAAAACTCGATCATGGCTTCCAAGAGGTCTTCACTAGAAGGAAGAAACACACTCTGGAAGGACACCATATCAAGGGTCACGACAGAAGTAAAGAGATCAGGCTCTAACAACCCTATCGAAGAGATCACCATGTCAACTACTAGATCTAAGTCATCAGAAGTTGAAGCCATGGGCGACCACGCCACATAATTGACCTGTGGTGGGGGCGATAATGTCTTCATATAAGAACCATTCAGGGAGGCAATCCAGGCAGGGTCAATGAATGAAATTTGATCAACAGGCACAATTATTCCATCGTGAGGGAAAGATATCACACAAAAAAGAGTGGACACAATATCTTTCATGGCATAGACATAATCCCACCCAAGGAGTAAAGAAAAATCCAAGGGGTCTTGGACTACCATGACATCAATTAAGATAGTTTTCCCTCCCAAAGTTACAGGAAACTGAGGATGGGTCCCTAAAGGTTGACTAGTTCTTCTATTAAAAGCTAACAAATTCTGTGTAACCGACGCAAGTGGAGGACAACCAAAATCTTGCCAAGCAATAGAGGACAAAATACTAACATATGAACCTTCATCTATCAGTTTCTAAGGAAAGTCTTGACCACAAACATGTACTGTAATCTGGAAAGGAATGTGAGAGGGAAGACAAGGTCCAGTTAGCACACCCCAATCAAAACGTATGGCCTCATTACTTGGAGGGAGTTTCACGGGAGAAGGAGGAATACCCCTTGACACGACAGAGTCTGTATCAAAGAGAAAAACATGGGCAGTATCAGGTTTACTCTCTAGCGGGAGAGTAGGATCTATCAATGATGAGATCAGATCGACCACTTGAGTTTCATTCTCTAAGGGGAGAATGGGGTTGACAGGTGTAAACAAATTGACCACGTGGATGACACTCTCTAATGGGAGAGTGAGATCGACCAAGGATGGGATCGGATTGACCTCTTTAGTTTCTCTCTTTGAGGGGAGAATGATATTGACCAAGGATGGTATCAGATCAACCACTTTGTCAATTGGTTCAACTAAGGATGTGACCAAATTGACGATATGATCAACCGGATTGACCGGTGAAGGGACCGGAGTGATCATTCCATCAACTATAGGTGGGTTGAGAGAAAGCTTGCCATAAGTAGCTGGGAGTTGAGGCTGTGAAATAGTCATGTCTTCCAGTAATTTAGAGGCTTCGTCTATACAAGGGCAAAGGTGAGTGAGATGACTCACTTTGCATAACATGCATGGGAAATTGACTCTACTTTTATTCTTCCCAACAATATCATGACTAGTTGATCGAGGGTCATTAGTATGTTGTTTAGAGGCTAACAACATGGTTTGGTGAGGGTGTGTAGACCATGCTTCGATAACCTTGGATAGACCAGGGAAATCCTTAAGAAGATGGTTACCCTTACAAAGCCTGCAAGGGTACTTGGGCTTACGGGTTGTTTGGGTGATCTTGACATCATCAACACTCCCAGCACGATTAACAGTAACTGGTTGTTTTGACCCTCGCTTATCTTTCTTCTTCTTAATTTTTCTTTTCTTCTTCTTCTTAGTCACCGGGTTACTAGCTTCAGAACTTTCACCCGACGAAGAAGATGAAATGGAAGTCAACATTGCAAGTGAGGAAGGTGAAGAAGGTGAAGGATCAACATGAGGTTGATGCTCTTGGGTGGAAGTGCTTGTGACTGAAGCACTAACTGCATTCAGGATTACCTGAGTGGAAAACAACCATACCGGTAATCCAATAGTGAGACCTGGAAGGCTCAAAGTAGTGATGTGAGGAGGATCAATGTTTCCATAAGAAGGAAAAACAAGAGGTTCCCTTGGAGCAGGGGTTCATTCCGTGAACTGACTCCATTAAACAAATATCCAATCTAGAGTCCTCTAAGGAAAACAAACAACACACGCTAAAAATCTAGTAAGCAAGAAAGAAAACAAAACCTTCTCACAATGAACGCACTAGTTGGTGATGAAATCCAACATCACAAGAACAATGTAAGAAGGGGATGAGATAGAGCGGGTGGAAAAGTTACATTGACGACCTTCTTAATGGACTTACACCCTGGTGCAAGATCCCACACATAATCATGGGTATACCCTCCAAGGAGCCCGAGTGAGATTGGCCAACGTCGATTCTAGGTACCGTGAAGACTTTCCCCTCCACAGTCACCTTGTGTAAAGAACCTAAAGAGATAGGCCACTAAGGTTACCACAAACAACAATGATGCCTAGGGAAACAATCGACAGTCTGATCCACATGCAAGGGCAGGGTATCTAGCCCAAAATCAACTTGAAAGGCTTCCACTCACCATTGTGGGTATACCTGTCAAGCGACCCCCATAATACACGTAATCTCTACACCAAGACCAATAAAGTAGGGTGAGTAACTCTGCTAATCTCAATGTGACCTCGTGATTGACCTTTTTGTTAGAAGGGCTTCCCATGACAAAATGTAATAAGTGGATTTAACCGCTCCCTAACTCAAGATACTATGTTTGTTTGAATCTTTGGAAAGTTATCTTTCAAACCTATTTGAAATCCCTACGACTAATCTAATGTAGGTTTGCTACCAGAGAAGATAAAAATGTCTAATCAATTTTTATAAGTGCTTTATTTTTAAGGTTGTTGTTACTCAAAAGGAATATGGCGTGGACAATATGGTGTTTTGACTGACTCGAAAATTATGCAAAGATATGAAGATGCAATCTTTTCATTTCGATGAAAGTTATGCTACGAGAAGGAGAAAACATTTATCATTCCAATATGCACGATGTCCCAAAATATATTAAACTCATCAATATCAAGATTCTCAAGAAATGAGAAAAGGGTATTGAACACCAATGCACGATTCATTTCCCCCCCAAGAATCATGCAATTTCTCTACTTCAAATGCAAGGATGCCCCCAATCTAATATAAAGGAAGAAATTAAATCTTTTTGTTTCAAAAATTTCACTAAAAGCAATAATGAACTTTCTTAAAACAAAGAAACCCAAACTAAAAGTTCTCTTTTAAAGCGAACTATTCAGAAGAAATCTCATCTTTGCAACAATTCTAAAGAAAACACATGCTTTGTAATTGAAAGACACTCAAAGCAAGAGACTAATCCTTCGAAACCAAACAAAGAAAAAGTGGCTAAAAGGAACTCAAAGAATGTCAAGAAGACTATAAACAGATCAATATAGGCTCCAAAAGTTCAATCCAATTGTTCAAAGAAAAACTGGGCATAAAAAATGACAAGAACCAATCCAAAAATTTTCACAAACAAGTTCGCAGGTTGGCAGTGTATTACAGTGCGAGAATCAAAGATTCTCGTAGGCTGAACAAAGGTTGACTGCAAGGGGTTCGCACTGGACTTAACACCAGGGTGCAAACTCAAGTGTTTCTCGCAGGCCACTAAACGGTACAATGCGAGAATGCCTGTAAACAAGCAAAAATTTGAAAAGGGACTAAATTTGAGTGAACTTTCAGATCCAAAGAGTCTGGATGGATCTCCCATAGACCTAGAGACCTGAAAACAAGAAATCAAAGCAAGGGAAACTAGACTAACTAGGAAACAATATGTTCCCCATTGGAGTCACCAATTTTGTTATTGGACTAATCGGTAGGTGCAGACACTAACTGATCTCCCTAGATCCACCTAGATCTAGAACAAAACACACTAGAACATGACACTTTCCTTAAGTTTTAGATATTGAATTTACTAACTAAAGAGGGATGAGTGACATACAATTTAAATGTCACTTCCTCTCGCCATCTCCATCCTAGCTCCATTCCAACACTCATACAATGATGAACCTACAAAATAATGCAACCAACCAAAGTGATAGCAATAAACCTATGTATGTGATCAAGGAATCATACAATAAAACACAACAAGATTTATAGGAAAGAATCATATTAATGTATCATATTAAATGTGAAAGAGAGATTACAGCCATGGCCTTGATGTCATAAGGTCCCTTCCAAATTTCCTTCGTTCCCCACAGACTTTCACTCCAAGAATTCTGAGAGCACAGATCTGATAATATTCACAATCTATCCTGACAAAGTGGTTCAATCCAATGCAAGCTAATAATTCCAAGCCAACCAAAGCTCAAAAGCTCACTTTCTCCATGAGAACTCTTGTCCTTTTATAAGTTGAAGAGGATAAGGTGAGGAGGTTAGGATGATCCCACTAAATCATGAAAGAGAGTAAGATCCAAACCATTCGGATGCCACCTCACCATAGAAGTTTCTCCTTCTAGAAGATTCAAGAAAACACTTTTTTTTCCCATGTGTAGGCATTCTCGCACCTTGCCTATAATGTAACCTACGAACATCTCGCACCCTAGCTATGGTGAAACCTATGAGAATCATGCATTCTCGCACCCTGCCTATATAGCAACCTGCAAACTTCCTTTTTTACATGGATTTTACAAAGGAAAATGCAACTTCTTTTCTCAGGAAAAGTTCTTCTCCCTTCTCTCTTCAGGAACTCAGGCCACTGACCCCTCTAAAGGCAACATATAGGTTTACTTCATTAACAGTCATAGGGATGAAGAAAATAATGTGTAACACTCACCTGCAAGCAATCACCATAGAGTCTCCATCACTCTGTCTTCTTTTTCTTTCTTCTTCTCTGCCTGAAATATATAGATAGATTTCTTGCTCTGATACCAAATTTACATAGACCACCACCTCTGCCTTGACAAAGTCTCTGGGTGACCTCCCAGTCTTAAGGATCGTTCATTCACTTCCCTGAGCCAAAGTAGCTCTTTTGATCCCCTGCTGGGATCTCTAGTTTATCGATCCACAGGTCCTTCGGGGAGCTCCCCTATGTGAATAGCACTAGGCGTGAGCTCCACCTTCTCCAAGAGACCACAACACTAACACCAAGGACCAATTCCAAAGGCACTTGTCGTAATCTCGTGATCTCACGAGTTCATGAGTTGAAGCATTTGACTCCTCCTTCTCCAATCTCGCAATACCCAAAATTCTGATATGGGTATGGCTATTCCTCTGTCAATGCCTTCCATGCGCGACCGTTGACTAGGATAAATGCTAGATCCTTTTGAAACTTTGTGACTTCATGAGTTCAAAGGTTGAACTCTCGTTCCTTCCTTGTATGATCCTCCAAGACTTGAAATTCAGTGAAGGTTGACCTTCCTTCTGTACTTCTCCCAACTCTCCACTTCATGAGTTGTAGCATCCAACCTTAGCACCTTCCCTTCACGAACCACCGAGAAGTGATATTAACATTTCTTCTCACGTTCTCACTACTCGCAACTTTGCAACTTGAAGGGTTGAACTCTCATTCCCTTACTCTGCAAATCCCCAAGACGTGATAAGTCAATGGAGTGTTGACTCCTTTCCTCCTGACGACGCGTATTCACCTATCAATCACCCGAGCCCACCTTGTGGTTCTGCCATGTGTCCTCTCATGCCTTGCTCTCAACACTTCGCTATTTGTGAACTTGAAAATGACTCCTTTCAACCTCTAAACCCATGAACACATGATAGGTGATGGGGTTATTGATCCAATAGTCCTCCCATTCTCTGGATCCAATGGTTGTCTTTGCTCCTCATGATTTTGTGTCTTTGCGACTTGGAGCACCCAACTCTTGGGCTCTTACCCTGCAAACTTCCAAGTTCATGAGACCTAAATCATGGATCTCTTCGATAGTTCACTGACTCCGCAATTGCTACCACCTGTCCTCCTCAGATGGACAACTTCGATTCTCTCACGACTTCACCACTCACGACTTGGACCACCCAAATCCTGGGTTCTCACATTGCGAACCTCCAAGTTTAGAAGATCCCTAGATCTCTGCCACTTTTCCTCCTCAAATGGATGGTCCCAATCTTCTAGCGACTTCACCACTCACAAAGTCAAGGACTTCCTTCTCTGAACCCTGATGTGAAAATCCCCAATATGGGCAATCTCATGACATGTGTCTGTTCCCAGACGAACGATTTAGATCTAATCTCGCCTCTTCAGGAATTTTGATGTCGAGTGCCCATACTTTTGTCCTCCGAACTCCCGAACTCCCGAACACCGATATCTTGATACAACCCCTTTAGGACTTTCACTTCTGCTTGCAAGGTTTAAATCTTGTGCAACTCTCAAAAGATCCAATGGTTTTCGGGTTCTTCCCTCAATATCTGATGGTTTAGATCATTTCTCCTGTGCACTCCTCCTGTACTGCCTCCTGGACGTGGAAACCTTCAAGGGTCTAGATCTTTTCGGCTGATCCAATGATAGCTATTGCTCCTGTTGAGCCTTGGTGCTTTTCTTCCAAACTTGGCATAATTTCAAATGCTCAAAGGCCTCCACCTTTTTTCTCCTTTGCCTATGAGCTCTGCAACTTGAGTCCTCTCCTGTGCGTATAAATCCACTACTTCTCCAGATCTTAGCTCCCGAATCCTTGAAGGATTTTGACTTCTGCACTCCTGCAAAGTCTTCACACACACAAAGGTGCTATCCCTTCTGAGCTTCTCTAAGACTCAAACCGCTAAGGACATAAATACTTCTTCCTTTCTCCTACAGATGGAGAATTTGGATGCCCTCCTAGCTATCCCCTACTCAAGAAACCTCTTGCTGAGTGTTTCAGGGTGTTCAAAAACCCTGCAAATATCCTTCAGTGGATTCTTCCTTCAACTACAGAACTCAAAGAGTTCTCTTCCTGTGCCTGTCTACACATCTACTCAATGCCCACCTGGTAGAGTATCTTCTTACAGAAAATCCAATAGTTCTGTCCTCTCCTATGCACCCTATGCACCTGCTCAATGCCCTCCTGGCAGAGTCTCAAGAATCCTCAATGATTCTTGCTTCTTACGAACTCCCAACAAAGTCCTTCCCTTGTGCACCCCTTGCACTGGCTCAATGCCCACCTGGTAGAGCTTTACAGAACTCCTCAAAGATTTTGTTTGCAACTATGTTTCTCCATAGCCTTGCCTCTTGAGGTGTTCATTAACCTCAAAGGTCTTCCTTTGAATTTTTGATTTCATCTACTGTTCCCTCCTAGCACGTCTTTGTCTGACTCCGTAGAGTTTAGAAGTGTGTCTATGCACTAGTATACAAAGACCACAATACTCTGTCACACCCTCCTTGCATGAAGCCACAAAGAACCTCTCAAGCCTGAAAATCAAACAACTCCCTGCAAATGGAAACCTACAACATATAACTAACACTCAAATACATTCATTCAACACAAGAATTATGCAGGAAAAACTGCTTCTTTGTATTAAATGGCAAATGCCTATTTTTACAAGGTGTTCTTGAGCTCAGACTTTAACAGAGTCTTGTCTCCTTCTCTTTGCACACTCGCTCTCTCTTGTGCATATTCTAACTTCCTCCCTATTACAAAATGAGATGCAAATTGATGTTTTACAAGAGGGGGCTCTTCGAGCTCTTCCCTCCAATATACCTACCCTATTCAATTACATGAATGGGTTGTCTAGTCCACCATCTAGATCTAGATCTCAGCCTTCAAAGAATTAAATGCCTACCTAATTCTACACCTGTGAAAAGCATGGCCTCATGGCTCAACAGCCTAAAACATTTAATTACATTCAATTTCAAAATTGAAAACGAAGGCTACACCTCTCTTCAGTCTTGAGTGCAAGCGTTGATGTGGCTGGCTGGTTGGCTAGATGACGTGGAGAGATGCTCCTACATCACTATCACTTTTCTTGTGCATTCTTTCTTTCATGTGCGCATGTTGTGTTACCTTCTGGCTATTACTTCCGTTTATGCACATTTTCTTTCCCACGATCATCCTTCTTTCCACTTTGGCCTGGTGCCAACAAGTGTTATCACTAAAATTTCATCCACAAATGGTTACAAAAATATAGCATCTCCAAACACTTATTAGTTCATTCATGGCCCAAAAATTCATTTCCAAAGGGCACAAACTGTACAACTGGTTATAAAACCAACATGCGCTCATAATACAAAGGAACCACATGCACGTGCACTAGTCGAAAACACCGAAAAAGTGCACATGCGACTGATGCACAAATGTGGATGCAAAAAGATGTGCACACCTTAGAATGATGCATTTATTATTCTATTCGGCCTCCCACCCACATTTTTCTTAGCTCCCAATTCGATTTGACCCTCAAATCCGATCTGAATCTGAGTGGGGGGGTGGTCAAAGACCTAGAGGTGCCCTAAAGGGATCCTTGTTCACACTAAATACCAGTTGGATAATGCCCCAAATATTTGCTATAAAAATAGGCCATGGGAACACTATATTTCCAATAATCTATTTGTATTTTTATGCTTCCTATATTATCCTACAAGGAACCTCTTTCCTCATTGGATCATACAAGCACCATTTCATTGAGCTATTCACATCACTTCTTGAGTGAATGAGACTTGTATTTCTTCACCATTTCATTTTAGTTTGCTATTTGTAAAAATATCTATTTCATTGGGGGTCAAGAGCCCTCCCTTGGAGGAAGAGGGGACCCATAAGTCTCCTCTTCTCTTTGGTGTTTTCCCACTAATACAATCTATCCATTGGTGGAATGAATATTTGTTATTTTCTATTTTACTTTCCTTGTTCACTTTAGTTTAGTTTCTTTAATTGTTATTAGTTTAGCTATTTATTTTCTTCTTGTTCTTGATGTGTCTAGCTCTTGCACTCATTTCTGTCCTATCTAGCTAACTTAACTAGACTTGCAAGTGTCCCTGTTTTTCTCATTTAGGTGACAAAAAGGATACAACATATTGGCGACTCCATTGGGGAAAGGTATCAATTTCCCCCCCATTTGGTTTGTTTGAGCAGTTATTTTTTATTTATTTAAATTTTAGGTATCATAACCGGCCCAAGCTTGCCTGCAAAAAGCTAAATTTTGAGCTGAGATAACATAATTCCATTCGAAATTTTATTCCTGGACATGTATCAGAACATGTATGGTTTTCTCACCCCACAGGCGTGTCTTCTAGGCACGTGCACCATCAACACTGTGTTTCCCAGTGCATTATGTGCACCTGTGCTAACAGGTCATTGTTTATTTGCACATTGGCGCCACATGCGCCTCTATCTACTCTGCGATGCATACATCTATCAATAAATTCAACATTGTAAGGGTTTTTAATGATATGTTGAAGGCCCGTAGCCTTCTTAATATTGATTCTATTCATTCAAAACATGAAGTACATCCTAAAATCATCCATGGTTTATATCAACTCTACCTGTACCACACAACTTTATAGGAGAATCATCTCCCGTGAAGATCTGTGGTCTGGAACAAGTCTCCAAGTATGATAAGAATATATTCGAAGATTCCATGTGTCGGTTAGACATCGAAATTACTCACTTCAATAGTGTCGCAAGTATCGCCATTACAAGTGTCACAAGTGTCGCAAGTGTCAGGAAACATATACTATTATGATGCCTATGTTGTGCCTATCATGACATAAAGAGGACACTTGACACATGTAGTATACCTAGGGAGGTACCCAATGGGAATTTAGTTATGTGTTATTAGTGGAAGTCAATTAATATATGGGAATGTGGTCATTCAATGTAAGGTGGACTAGGTCCACTATATTAATAAAGGTCCACTATGGTAGTTGGATGTAATAAATGTGAGAAGGCTCTCTATAAGTTTCCTAGGAGATAGGGAGAGATATATAAAGAAGTGTAGGCAATGTAATGAAACATAGTGAAGAATATTGTGATTGTACAAGCAAGGATTGCTTGAGGAGTTTTATCCTTCCATAAGGATTAATATATGGTGTTACCCTACCTCAAGTGTTTTCTCTATTTCTTGTGTTCATGTTATAGTGAATGGTTTATGGTTTATTTTTGGTATTATTGAATTATATTTGTAGATTTGGTTAGGTACTTAACAATTGGTATTAGAGCACTTTCCTTGGCTGGAGTTGTGGGCAAATAATTTTTATTTTTGCATATTTTTTTTTCGGAGGAAAAAAAAAAGAGGGTCACGACATTCTCAAAGTTTTTGGTATATTTCTATGAAAAAATTGCAGAAAAGGGTTGTAGACCTTAGTTCCTCTCATAAAAACACCCAATTTAAAAAAAAAAAAATCGTCCGAAACGGAGTCCGGGAAGTCAAGATATTGAAGTTTTAAAATCTGTAAATTTTCAGGGTTTTTTCTACGGACGGCGGCGTGATTTTTTATTTATTTATGTAGCATTTGGAGGCCTAATTTTCCAAATAAAGTTATAGATATGATTTCCTCTCACAATTTCACCCAATTTCAAAAAACAAATCAGCTGAAACGAAGTCCGGGAAGTGAAGTTATGAGCATTTTAACTTCAACAGTTTTTTAGGGTTTTTCCAGAAAAAAACAACTATTTTTTGCCGTAACTTATTGTTCTATTTTTTAGGGTTTTAAATGGAAAGATGTATTTTATAGGGAAATGTGATGGCCCTAGTATTGAATCATTCATTAAAGAAAGAAAATCATCATGGGAAGATACTTGGCCCCATTGGGTAGATCTCAAATTGCAAGGTGATGCTGCCATTTGGTGGAAATCGCTTGATTATAAGGAGATGATGAGACTCTCCAATGTAGAATTTGAAAAAATATTGTTAGACAAGTGGTCTCATTGAGAAAATAAGGATAAAGAGAGAACCAAGAGTTTATTTTCATGTGAAAAATCTATATTACAGGTTCATGTATGTATTCATAAAGAAAATATCGTTGTTTCTATTAACCCTAGTTGCATGCATAATTTTAACAATGTTCAGTTGGTTAATAAATTGCAAATTCCAATGAAGAATATTCATAGCACACATGTTGAGGGTGAAAATGTTCAAATTTTTAAAGATTTGAATATTACCATGGATAAATATGTGCTACATTCAGATTTTTATGCTATGGATATGGATGAAGTGGATATTGTTTTGGGATATCCTTGGATAGAATCAGTGGGTACCATTAATATTAATGTGCAAAAGAAGTTTTTAAAGTTGTGGTACAAGAAAAAGAAAATCACATTGCAGGATGTGTCTCTTA
>ML778175.1:1258832-1290876 GCA_009831015.1 Picea engelmannii | reverse complement strand
GGATGAAGTGGATATTGTTTTGGGATATCCTTGGATAGAATCAGTGGGTACCATTAATATTAATGTGCAAAAGAAGTTTTTAAAGTTGTGGTACAAGAAAAAGAAAATCACATTGCAGGATGTGTCTCTTAGTAAGAAAGATGGACCCATGGAGACTAGAAAAGAAGTTATTATCCAGTCTGAAGTTGAATCAAAGGCAGAGTCTATAGAAGGAGATGAAGCAAAACTACAAGAAGGACATAATCACGAAGCTAAGGAGGTCATTGACTCAAAGGCACAAAGTGTTGTAGATTTGAAGAAAAAAGAACAAATTCCTACAGTTGTTGTATATTTCCATCCACATCATATAGAGATGCAAAATTCATCAAGGCAAGGGCATGTGCATGAACACATTTATGCACCAACAGGGCACCAGACAGGAAACTGATCAAGAGGTGCATGGAGGACTACCAGCACTACGGGAAGAGCTCAAGCTACAGAAACAATCCCATGGCAACCCCGACATGATGCAGAGAGAGATAAGGGTGGAAAGGTAGCAGATAGAAATAATTTTTGACTTCCATTGGGATGGATGGATGGTCGTACTTGGTACCAACTAGCTACATTGCTTAGTCGGTCATATTGTATGGTTTCTTCTCATGTTTCAAGGATGAAACATGTGAAGGGGGATGGAATGTAGTATACCTAGGGAGGTAATATGGGGTACCTAGGGAGGTACCCAATGGGAATGTAGTTATGTGTTATTAGTGGAAGTCAATTAATATATGGGAATGTGTTCATTCAATGTAAGGTGGACTAGGTCCATTATATTAATAAAGGCCCACTATGGTAGTTGGATGTAATAAATGTGAGAAGGCTCTCTAGAAGGTTCCTAGGAGATAGGGAGAGCTATATAAAGAAGTGTAGGCAATGTAATGAAAAATAGTGAAGAATATTGTGATTGTACAAGCAAGGATTGCTTGAGGAGATTTATCCTTCCATAAGGATTAATATATGGTGTTACCCTACCTCAAGGGTTTTCTCTATTTCTTGTGTTCATGTTATAGTGAATGGTTTATGGTTTATTCTTGGTATTATTGAATTATATTTGCAGATTTGGTTAGGTACTTAACACTTGACACATGTCAAACACTTGATTTGGAAGAGGAGGAATGGTTAACTAGGCTTATGAACCTCTTTCCATTTGAAAGAACTCAAAAACATGAGTTTTTAAAGGAGAGCGCTCCCCTATACCTCTTTCAGGAGTGTCGACGCTCCCCTATAGTCTACCCGGGAGCGTTATAACACTGTATCAGCCCTTTTGAAGGAGCGCTCCTACTCTCAGGAGTGTTGGCATCCCCATAAAGCCTAATTGGGAGAACTATAATGCTCTGATGGCCCTTTTGAGGGAGTGGTACCTATTCTGGACAGCAGTTGGTTTGTTGAGATGAATGGAGAAAAGATCTTTTCAATCTTAGAAGGCAGTTGGATTTGAATCCCTAGTCCAGCCATGATCTTAGGGAAGATCCCTAACTCAAGGAGGAAAATCCTCAACTCACCCCAATGATATCTCAAGTGGTTGAGCCTCTCCAAGGCTATATAAGCAAGCTTTCTCATGGTGAAAGGGGGAACTAGATGGAGAATGATACCAAATTTATGATCTCATAAGTGATATTTGGAGAAGGGATGAGAAGCATGAAACCTATGATCACATAGGGAACACACAGTGAAGTGGAGGCTAATCAACAAAGCTATAATCATTCTGATCATGGAGATTTTGAGCAAGGGTTAGACAAGGAGAACTTGATGAAACTGCTACATTCCATCTATGGCTGTAAGTAACATTTTGTCCTCATTAATGTAATATGCTTGGAATGTTTCTTTCTAATTTATGTTTGACATTATATAAATTTGTCTCTAAGTAGATAGGTCTACTTCAAACTAATATCGATAGAATAGGAAGTGGTTGTACTTTGTTTGTCCACGGGGCTTATTGAGGAGCTCAAGATCGGAGTTCAACTCAGAGCGTGCAGGGACAAACACCGGTAAAAGGTACATATTTCCTCCTTCCTCTTCATGCATTAGTTTGTGTAGACCTAAAAGGAATTCAATGACCATGATAAGAACTTTCTATCTTAGAGTTAAGAGTATATCTCTTTGAGGAGATCTACCTGTCCGCAGGAAGATTTTCCTTCAACAGAAACTAGCGAATCCATTGGGGACGAATCAAAACTTTTCAGTTTTGGTATTCCTCATAGACCTTGTCTTAACATTTTTTGTTTTCAAACCTTTTTCACCACATATGTTTGATTTCATACATTGATTGACTCCTTACCCCATCACATGCATCTTGATTGACAAAATTTGACTGAAATTTTGGGTTTTTGGACATTTTTATGAGTTTTTTATGCCTAGTGCCCCTGTGCCCATGTTAGTGGAGCACCAGAAATCCCTAAAGGTGATGGAAATAGCTTTATAACACCTTGATGTCCCTTACAACAGAGCGCCAACCCCTTTTTTCACAAAATCTTTTCAAAAATTGCATTTTTTTATGTCCAGACCCTATTTTTTCACTTGTTGAGATTCTTTGCAACTCAATGCTTCTTCCCATTGAACTTTGACATCCCTCCTTCTGAGAAATAATCTCGTTGTTGTTCATAGTTGAGGCCTTCTTCTTCATTTTGAGTTTTGTTTTTATTGTTGAGAGCTTGAAATCAATCCACTGCTTTCTTCTCTCCTTTTCGACTAAGCAGGAAGTCTGGTGAAGGGCACCAGCAATCTATGAATTATCTTATTCGGTTCTTTGAGGTCATTATTCTTCATACACCTCATTTTTGTGTGAATTTTTTTATTTTTCTTTGTTATATTTTGTTTTCTATTTTCTTCTTATTTCAATCATAGCAAGAGGGTGTGTGTGTCGTGTGTGCAAAATCTGATCATACTTGTCTGAATCTCCTTGATCTGAAAGAGTAGTTGGTAGGAAAAGTTTTTTGCATTGAATTAATCATCATTCACATACAAATGAAAAATACACATATTAGTGATTGGTTTGCATATTAGAAGGAATTTTTGAAAATGTTTTAGCATTGCATTAGATTCGATTGAGAACCAATTGATAGAGGACATTTCGTATTAGTGTTTGAAAGTGAAAACGACTCTTTTGCTTTCCCTTAAATAGGCATTCATTGAAAATAAATGATTTCTTATCATATTTCATGCATATTTTTGGGAATTGAGTCCTCATTCCATCAGTTTCACTTTCGTGCACCCTTTGAGTAAAGAACAGTTGTAAAACGAACGCTAATTAAAAATTATCTAGAACATTTTTGTTTTTAGGATCCTCCACCAACAATAGACTACAGTTAGCACTTTGGATTAGGATGTGAGTACAACTCTCCAAAGTTTTCAAAACAAACATTAGCATCCTGAGCTAGGGAGAGTGAAAATCAATTGTCATATTGGTTTTCTGGGATCCCCCTCTCACACAGTGGTTACGCACGAGGTCACATTCGAGTGAATTACGAAGATTATCCCTCCGTGGTTCAACTGTTTGTAGTGGTTGGATCATATATTGGGGGTCACTTGGAGGTATACCCATGATTATGTGTGGGAGCCTCTCAGGTTGATTTCAGACTTGTTATCCTGCCCATACGTTTTGCATCGGACTGTCGACTATACCTGCCTAGGGATTTACTGTGAATTGGTGTCTTTAGTTGCCATAATATTTAGGTACTTACACATGGTGACGGTGAAGGGAAGTCTCACTGTACTTGGAACAGACATTGGTCAAACTCACTCGGGCTCCTTGTTGGGTAAATCCACAATTACTGCATGGAATCTTGCACCAAGGTGAAAGTCCATTAAGCAGGTCACCATTGTAACTATTCCACCATATCCCATCCCCTTCTCGACTTGATCACACGACGTTGAATTTCATCACCAACTAGTACGATCATCTAGAGAATTTTTTTCCTTCTTGGTTGATTCCTAGATTTTATTAGCTTATGTTGTTAGTTGGCCCTAGATTTTAAGTGTGTTATGTTATTTTCCACAATTGAGCCTGTAGACGATCAAGGTATTCATCGATCATGTAGGATGCAAGGGCTACCTCTGGAAGGCTATCAACCCTTACCTCCTAACCCTCCAGAAGAAAACTACTATAGAGAGGTAGAAAATCAATCTAACACTGGAAGTGCTATTGCTCCTCCGTTAGATAACTCAGAAGGCGCTTTGGTCTCGGTGGAAAATCCCACTACATCTGTGTTGGTAACCCCTCTCGAACCACTTTTGGTTCATTTAGACTCCCTTGGGAACGTCATAGATGAAGAGATCCCACGATTACCGGAGAGGATCTTTACCAAAACATATATGGGATCCACAGAACGAATCTTTGGTGATGAGTATAGGACTTCTGTTCATCCTAGCACCAAAGTAGAAACCAATCCCACACCTGCATGTTCTGTATGGAGTATTTCATTGGGACGCGATCTCTATGAACATTTCAAATCCTTTCGACAACCCTTTCAACCTCATGACCCTCCTAGTGAAACAGGACCATCCAGTCAAACTATGAATCACCCAGTCGATCAGGTTATTCACCCTACTGCTACACCAACACAAGTCCATCCTAATGTTGGACTCATCACCTCTACTCATCCCCAAAGAACTTCAATATCTACCCCCATTTCTACAAGTGTTTACTCTACAGCTCCACATGTTCCACATGATCTTGCTAGGACATCTTCTCACCTGAGAATGCAGACCCCTGCTAGCCAAACACAATCGGCTGAAGGGAAACCACCATCCAATGAACATTTCCATTTTGGAGGACTACCTTTCTATGGTGGGCCTACCCCTCCCAAGGGACATCCCACTTTTCATGCTCCTCTTGGAGGGAAACCTCCATTTTCCAGTCACACCCCAGTCGTAAATTCACCGCTGGCAGGGGGGCAACCCTCGTTTGCTGGAAACGCTTCACAATCCTAGGGAGTATCTTTAGGAGGCACTTTTAATCAACCCCACATTGGGGGGCACTTGTATAATAACCCACTAGGAGGAGTATCCAATCCTATCCCTTCCAGAACATCTTACGGGTAATCATATCCGGGTGGCATCCCAAATACCACTTGGAGTTCTCCGAGACCACAATCTTATCCTCCTCATGGGCCTCACGTGTATCCTCCTCCAGGATATACTCCTTACTATTCTCAAGGGAAAATTTTTTATCCTCCTCATGGGAAAATAAATCACCTGGCCTATAATGTTCAGAACCCACCAGGTTATGCCAATACTTCTCATGCACCATCGAATCCTTCTTATCCTGGCCAACAAAAAATGTATGTAGGAGGACCTACTGGTTACAAATATCCACCTAACCTAGTCTATGGTCCTACTGGTGTTTCTATGCCACACCAGTATCATTCACACATTAACCGACAACTACCTTTCCTTGCGACTCTGGATCTCCCAGAATTGTCTCGGTTAACTAATGATCCTATTTCTCATTCACCGGTTTGGCCAGTCATTCCAACTAAACTTCCTTCTGATATTCCAAAATTTGATGGGAACCCTGGTGAAGATCCGAACAACCATGTGATGACTTTCCATTTGTGGTGTTCATCAAACTCTCCCATGGATGATTCTATATGTTTGTGTCTTTTCCAACGAATACTTACCAGCTCAGCAGCAAAGTGGTATATTGAACTACCACGTGCTTCTTTTCATGATTTCAATTCCTTTGCCATGTCTTTTCTCATGCACTTTCAATTGCCTATCCACTACGATATAGGTACTAAACTCTTGACCTCCCTTCGTCAAACTAACTCCGTGCATATCTCTAACCATATTCATGAGTGGAGGCAACGATGAAGGATGATCAAGGCAGTCATTCCTGACATATTATTGGCGGAATGGTTTACTAAATCACTATTACCCCCGATCGCTCATGATGTCACTATGGGTGGTGTGGTCATAGAGGAACAAGCCATTTCTTGGGCTCAGTACTTATATTTGGTTTATTCTCAATCTGTTACTTTGTATGATTTGCTTCTGAATGGTGCTCGAGCTAATACCGATCCTTCTAAGCCATCATCCTCATCTCATGCAGATGGTGTTATCAGTTTCGTCAAAACTCAATCTTTTTCCAAATCAACTACACCCTCCTCTACCTCCCTCCAAACTCAGATCTCTGAGGTGAGTGCAGTTCAATCTTCCCCTTCACAACAATCTGGAGGTAAGAACAAGACAAAGAATAAATCAAAAAATAATAATGAACAACCCAAAAATCAAACACCTGCTACCTAAAAGAAACCACAACGGAAACTGAAATTCCCATGTATCATTTGTGGTGACGATAACTACACTTGAGATTGTCCACTTCACAATGAAGTGGCCAAAATTTTCCAAGGAAAGTCACAACCCATTGTGCTTACTTAACCTTTTCCACAACAACAATCCATGGTTGCTCAAACCCCCTCTCCTGGGGGAAGTTCTAGCGATCCTAATGACGAGGCCTTGTTGAGTGCACATATTTGTATGTTTAACGGGATCAATTTGACCACTCTCTCTAAGACATATGACACACCAAGTAACCCTGACAAAGGAAAAGACACTAACGGTCCTGACACTTTACCAGATCCATCATCATCCTCCATTAGTCTTCCATCGGTTAATCCTCTATCTGGACCACTCCAGATTGAGAAACCCATGTTCGACTCTATCTTATGCCCTCCTAAGAGCACTATACATAAAGCTACCTTTAATCCTAGTTCACGTGCCACCCAAAAATACAACATTGTTGAAGATTTGGCTCAAGCACCGTGTGCTATGTCTGCATTAGAAGTTCTACAGCACTGCCCTAGTCAATGTAAAACTCTCTTGGCCGCTCTTGGCATTGTTGATCCTAAGTCATCCAATCAGATCATGTTTAACCTGGACAATTATGCGTCTTGAATCTCCCACCAACTTGCTTTCCAAGTTGATGTTGTTGTTCACAATCAACAAATCCATTGAACTATTCTGGATGAGGGAGCCTTGACTTGTGTCATGTATTTGGCATGTTGGAAAGGTTTAAAATCACCAGCACTCAACAAATCCCCAGCGATGTTACGTGCCTTCGACGGGTGAGGTTTTCATCCCCATGGGCTTTTACAGTCCCTACCCATCTAATTGGGTGGAAAAACTGTTACTGTTGATGTCGAGCTTTTTAATGCTCCCCTCGATTACAACTTGTTACTTGGAATAATTTGGTTTTATGCTATGACTGTCATCGCCTCGTTAGTTTTTTGATGTGTCCAATTTCCTCATCAGGGAAAAATTTTCACTGTTGATCAGTTGGATTTCTGCATGACCGATGCTCGCGTTCCTGCTACCAACAATATTCCTTTCTTGGGAGAACACAAGATCACATATGAAAGCATTGGTGTTGTCTTACTGAAAGATTCTAGCCTCATGGGTACCTTCCCTACACCACTTCCACCGACTACCCATCATATTGCCACCGTCGATATGATTTCGATAGCGGTTTATCAATCTTTGGAATCATCTGACCCTTGGATTGTACATCGTCCATTGCAATTTGATGCACTAGGTGACACCATGCTACTTAGTCTAGCTGAAACATCATACGTTTCTACCCAATATGCTTCTCCCTTGTTAGATGACCAACATCTATTGGCACCTAAGGTTTCCTCAATCCAATCATGGTTGAGTTCCTTGTCGTTTGCGATCGACTACATTTCCCCAATTTTTCCTTTTGATGAATCTATTCTGGAAATGTTTCTCATTGACAAGTTACCTCGGGATAATAACCATCATCGATCCTCTTTTATTCCCCCTCGTGAAGAAATTTGGGAAGATATACGGTCTATCTCCCCTCCTTATGTCGATTTTCTATCATCTCCCATCTCTCAACTTCCAATGATTTGGATCCGGTAGTAGACATGGTGATTTCTTCAGTAGGATTATTGGAGCCTGATCTCCTTACTCCTATCACAACCCTCGACATGTGTTCCTTCCCAAGTGATTATCTTCCATCCAGCGAAGATCTCCTGGAGTCCATGACCACATTTTATCATTTGACATGGTACCCTTCCAAAGAATTATCCTCTTGGAAGCTATGATCCAGACGAAACCACGAGCATAGTTTATCTTCCCTATGGCAAGCTCATTAAAAAATGAAACAGAGACCCTGAGCATAGTTCTTTTCTTGTGTCAAGCTTGTTAAAAAATGAAACAGTCACCTCTCTTGAACCTTCTTTTCATCCACCCTTCTCCTTTTTCTCATCTACTGGAGAAATTGGTGACAACATCAAAATCGGTGAATGAATTGAAGCTTGGAGGGCATGTCAGCAAACTTTGCTGATCATTTTGGAGTTAAGCCACTAGCTTTCAAGCTGGGGGCATACCGAGCTTAGTCTTTGTTCTTTCTCATGCTCGTAAATACATGAGAATGCATCCAGGTAAACTCTTATCTCTTTTTTGGACCTGTATGGATACACAGAAAAGGAACCCCTTGGAGTCTCCTTTAAGCTCTTTTTAGACTCTCTAAAAATGAAAAGATTGCCGAGTGATCTTTCTTCCTTTCCCACTTGTTAAAAGGTTTGAAAGGGCATCTTTCAAGTGATAATTTATCTCTTTTTCGACCTTGTGAGACTAACATTACAAAAAAGGACAACACTGGAGTCATCTTTAAGTTCTTTTCAGACTCTCTAAAGATGAAAAGATTGTCGAGCACCTTGTTCTCTTCACGCTCGTTAAAGTATTTGAAGAAAACGTCTATTAAGTGATAGTTTATCTCTTTTTCTGTATCATAAGACTACTTTATGAAAAAGGAACTGAGAGAGTTCTCTTTTAAGTGTTTTTCCAGACTCTATAATCATGAAAAACCTTCAATTTTTTTGTCTTTGGACTCTCTAAACAAAACATTGACATGCCCATATGGGATCGAACCCTTACTTATTCCAGTTCATTAAACAAAGGAAGACGAACTTATCGAAGGTGAGTTTTATCGAGCATGTGTTATCCTCCTTGAGCTCGTTAAATTAAAAAGAGGTACTCGTCTATCTGGATGGGGGGAAAAATTGAAGGAACCAAGCCAAGTAGTTTTTTTTTTTAGAACATTACCAAGTAACTCTTAGAGTCACCCTCGAACAAAACACTTTGTCTTTGCACACATTTCAATCCACTGAAACTCTACATTGAGCCAATCCTTTGAATTTCCTATATTCCTTTGGGTCACCCGACATAAGTCACAACATCCACTGCATCATCAAGTTTTGGTCCAAGTCATGTTTCTGTTGTCGTGCCTCAGTGTTCAAGGGAAGTATCCACCTCAAGAGTCAGCCATCACAAATATCTTATCTCAATACCCATGTCAGTCCATGTTCATTTGATCTACCAATTACATCTCTATGTCTGTTTTGTGTCATTGATGGAAGATACATCAAGGCCCTCCTTCGACGAGTCTATTCCTGTTGACTTCAACACATTATCCAGGAACTAGACTTAGAAACCACTTAGTACTTTGGGACATGCATGCCTCAATGGCAGGCCTCCTCACATTCGACAGTGAGTTTACATCATTGACCTCTAATCGGATGATTCCATGGATGTTTGACTTCAGCTCATCCATTCACATTCATTGGAATGTACTAGAGTACCTTGGGAATCATTGACATTAATGGTGATCTCCCTCGCGCTTGTTAACGGTTTACATCATTGACCAATAATCAAGTGGTTTCTACCATGTTCAACATCAGGACGTCTATTCATATAGTTAGATTCGTACCACATCGAGATTGGTAAGAAGACCCTGGGTTGAGTGATCACTCTGATATGTACTTTACCCAGGTTGCAAAGGAGTTTCTGTTGAACAATGACACATATGCTATTACATAGATCCACTTTATATTGGTCATGGATATGTCTTTTCATCTCGTATATCCACTGTGTATTCTCCATGGATACAATCAATTTAGGTCATCAGAGTATATATCCACACTATATCCTTGGTGGCTATACCTTTTATCAATACAATTATGGATCCGCAGTGTATTTTATGGAGGCCATATCTTGCTAGTCTTGATCACCCAAGCATAGGTATGCCTGCCTTGGGTTTGAAACATGTCATAATATTTGTTGGATGTTTGTGTGCATATTCTATCAGGTTCTCTGCATCTATAACCTTTATTGAAATTCTACAAAGCATTTCAGTTATCAGTTCCTATCTTCTAACTTCATACTTTGGGGGGCAATCTGTTACACATTGAAATTACTCACTTCAATAGTGTCACAAGTGTCGTCATTGCAAGTGTCACATTTTGCTCACAAGTGTCGCAAGTGTCAGGAAAAGTATATTGTTATAATACCTATGTCGTGCCTATCATGACATAAAGAGGACACTTGACACATGTCAAACACTTGAATTGAAAGAGGAGGAATGGTTAATTGGGCTTATAAACCTCTTTCCATCTAAAAGAACCAAAAAACTAATTTTTTGGAGGACAGCGCTCCCCTATACCTCTCTTAGGAGTGTTGGCTCTCCCCTATAGTCTATCTAGGAGAGTTATAACAATGTATCAACCCTTTTGAAGGGGTTCTCCTACTCTCAGAAGTTATGTCACCCCCCTAAATCCTACTTGGGAGCGCTATAATGCTCTGATGGCCCTTTTGAGGGAGCGCCACCTATTCTGGATAGCAGTTGGCTTGTTGAGATGAATGGGGAAAAGATCTTTTCAATATTAGAAGGTAGTTGGATTTGAATCCCTAGTCCAACCATGATCTTAGGGAAGATCCCTAACTCAAGGAGGAAAATCCTCAACTCACCCCAATGATATCTCAAGTCGTTGAGCCTCTCCAAGGCTATATAAGCAAGCTTTCTCATGGTGAAAGGGGGAACTGGATGGAGAATGATACCAAATTTATGATCTCATAAGTGATATTTGGAGAAGGGATGAGAAGCATGAAACCTATTATCTCATAGGGAACACATAGTGAAGTGGAGGCTAATCAGCGAAGCTATCGTCATTTCGATCATGGAGCTTTTGAGAAAGGGTTAGACAAGGAGAACTTGACAAAACTACTACATTCCATTTATGGTTGTAAGTAACATTTTGTCCTCATTAATGTAATATGCTTGGCCTGTTTCTTTCTAATTTATCTTTGACATTACATAAATTTGTCTCTAAGTAGATATGTCTTCTTCAAACTAACCTCGATAGAATAGAAAGTGGTTGTACTTTGTTTGTCCACAAGGCTTATTGAGGAGCTCAAGATCGGAGTTCAACTTGGAGCGTGCAGGAACAAACACCAGTAAAAGGTACGTATTTCCTCCTTCCTCTTCATGCATTAGTTTGTGTAGACCTAAAAGGAATTTAGTGACCATGATAAGCACTTTTTGTCTTAGAGTTAAGATTCTATCTCTTTGAGGAGATCTACCTATCCGTAGGAAGATTTTCCTTCAACAATGGGTATCCCCTGAATCAAGAACCAGACTATTGGAAGAAGATGAAATAACAAGTAATGCATGACCATCAACTCTTTTTGATGATGGATTTTTCCTTGCATTATCTGGCATACAATCCTCAAGGTGATGTTTCTCAAGTGTTTGTGCCATGAGATCTGGCATACACTCAGGATGGAAACCCCGTTACAATAGGAACACTTTTTCTTCTCCTTCTTGTTTTTGATGCCTTGGAACTCGAATTTTCAACTATGGAATTTTTTTTACCTTCCTTCTTGTTCTCTTGGTCCTTCTTACCCTTGTTCTTTTGCTTATTATTCTTTGGACTTCCTTGAATTGTAAGCGCATGGGGCTTGGAAATCTTAAGTGCCCCTGTTTGGAGGATCCTTTTTACTCATTGATAAGTAACTCCATAAAATCATCTAGGGATGGAATCTTCCATGTATATCCCATAGCTAACCTGGTAGTATGAAAAGAAGAAGTGTAGATAGAATACTTTGGTCCTAGTTTTGTTAGAATTGAAAATATTAATTGTTCATCTTTCTGATCAATTCCACAAGCCTTAACATGAGAAAGAAAAGTTTGAAAATTATAGAATTAGTATTACAGGGTCTCTAAATCTGTTGGATTCAATGCATTTATATAATTCTCTAGCTGATGACCTCTTGGATTGTCTTTCTCTCCTAGAAAATCCTTCAGCTTTGTCCAAACATCGTTAGGAGTCTTGCAAGTATCGACATGAAAGATGAGATTTGGAGAGATTCTAAAGAAAAATATCTTGTGGGATTCATCCATTCTGTTGAATTATTTTTATTTCTCTATGGATGAAATATCCTTATTCACCATGGTGATCCTATACAATCCCTTTCCTTGAAGTATAATCTCTATCTTGGGCTTCCACTCAAAGTAGTTGAAGGGTGTCAAGATCACTAAAGGAGATGGTCAATCCATAGTTCTCTATGGGATATCCAATATGATGTATGAACCTGCAATAAAAGTGAATACTCCCTCACAATAATGGCTCCAATACCATGTAGGATTAAACCACAATTCAAAACCTAATTGTGAGAAGGAAATACTACACTAGCTAATAGCAAAAGAGAGAGAGGAGTGATAAAAAAAAAATCGATATTCACACAGAAGAGACTAAGAAACCAACTCTAATCGCATTGTATTAATCCTTAACAATGAGTGCAATATATAAGACTCTCCACATGAGGAGTAATGCGCACTAGGTTGGGATTTCCATGTGCATGCTCAAGTAAAAAAGTAACTTCTGCCACTAGCAAAAATTAACTAAAGTTAAAAGTTGCTAATAATAAAAAAAATAAAAAATATAGG
Organism: Picea engelmannii; assembly: GCA_009831015.1. Classification (NCBI taxonomy): domain Eukaryota; kingdom Viridiplantae; phylum Streptophyta; class Pinopsida; order Pinales; family Pinaceae; genus Picea; species Picea engelmannii. The sequence continues at coordinate 1,278,095 of ML778175.1, read as the reverse complement.
TTCAAACTTAGTGATAACTCTACATGAAGTCAACATGCATTCCATAATAGAAAACATCTCCTAGAATAAGACTAGAGTCCAAGAATGGAACTAAAGTTCTAACTGAGTGAAAATTTGTAAATTATGTAAAGTCACTAAATAAGTGAAGTGAGTTAACTCCAAGTATTATATGGGAAATGGGAACTTCTCTAGGAGGCTAATATTCTTACTAAAGTGCATTGTATAGCCATGAAATAAGAAATATCTCCTAAAATTAAGGAAATAGGAATTATCTCCTAAAAATAGGAATTTGCCTAATGGTGGATAAAAAATAGGAATTGGCCTAATGGTAAATAAAAAATAGGAATTTTTCTAATGGTGGTTTATGAGCCCATGGTTTTGGAAACCCATGGTATTACATATAGGAATCCACCAGCTAAAAATAGACATGCTATAAATAAAAATCCTCCTAAATAGTAGGAAAAAAAGAAAAAATGAGTATGTCACTAAGTATGTAGTTGAGCATGTACCCCAACAAAGAGGAGGTGTACATCAAGTAGCCTCAGGGATTTGAGGTGCATAGGAGAGAGTCCCATGTATAAAGTTTGAAGAAATCATTATACAGGCTCAAGAAAGCTCCCATATCTTGGTATTCAATGATAGATAGCTATTTATAATAGATAATATTTATGAGGAGTGAGGCAGACTCCAACCTTTACTACATTCTGGTTGGTGAGGTTCCTTTGATTCTTGTTTTGTATGTGGATAATATATTTCTTAATGGTTCAGAGAACCTCATCGAGGGATGCAAGCAAGATCTTTCTTCATAGTTTGATATGAAGGACATTGGGTTGATGCATTATTTTTTGGGATTGGAAGTGTGGTAGATGGAAGGTCAGATTTTCTCGGGGCAGGGAAAATATGTAGTGGATATATTGAGGAGATTTGAGATGATGGATTTAAGGCCTATGTCTATACCCATGAAAACCAACTTGAAGAAATTGCATGCTTTTGAGTCTGAGTTGGTTGATCCCACTTTGTATCAATAGTTGATTGGTTTTTTGATGTATCCGGTGAACACTAGACTGGATATCTATTTTTTTATCAAAACCCTTAATCAGTTCATGGTTGATCCTAGAAGGGTGCACTGGGTGGAAAAAAACAAATATGCTCAAGTACCTATGAGATATGGTAGATTATGGACTGATCTATGTTCAGGGGGATGGATTCATATTGATGGGTTACATAGACTCAGGATGGGAAGGTAGTACAATTGACATGAAAAACACCTTAGGGTGTTGATTCAACTTGGGATCAACAGTTGTGTCTTGGTTCAATAGGAATAAGAAGTCAATGGAATTGAGTTCTATAGAGGCAGAGTATATTACATCTAACCAGGAAAGTTGTGAGGCCATATGGATTTACAAGCTATCATTGGATTGTTTGGTCAAAATACCATCATTCACTATGAAAATTAGAGTTGCATTAAACTCTCGGAAAATATAGTGGTCCATAACAGGTTGAAGCATATTGATATTAGGTATCACTTCATTTGAGACTATGTTCAGAGAGAAACTTTGAAGCTTCAATACATTTCTACAGATTAGTAGGTTTCAGGCATCCTCACAAAATATTTGATTAAGGGGAAGTTTGTGTTCTTTGTATATAAGTTGGGGGTGGTGCAAAACACCTTCCTCGCTAAGAGGGAGTGTTAAAATATGGTAGCTCAGATAGGTGTTTCTGCATTGGCTCAGAATCAAAGCATGCAAAAGTCATTTAGAAACTTTCTTAGGATTACTTTATTTTTATAAAATGACTTTTATCAAAATGCACATTAATTAATTTTTAATTAATGTTGGCTTAGCTAAAGTTCATAAAGTAAAATTTAAGTGAAATTTAGATATATCATAATTGTATATCTGATTCGATCTTGTATGTAGATCAAGGTGATGATTATGAGGTTGGACATATGGAGGTAAAAGAATCCAAAAAAAGTGACATGGATTCATTATTGTGATAGGTGAGAGAGAGAGCTAAGGAGAAGAGAGAAATTTGTAGTTGGTAGAAAATTGTCGATGGTGCCTAGGACACACTTCCCCAGGTAGATCCATACAAAAAAGTTCAACATATATTTTGTTCATGTTTCCTAAGGCAAGGCACACGTGTGGTCGGATACATGAGTTCCAAGGAAGCACTAGACATTGCATGCAGGTCGTATATCTGCTAGGAAGTATTAGCATGATTCCCAATGAAATTTAAAATTCATGCAGCAACTAGGAAGAGATGCATGGTATTGGCACAAATTCCAAGGTAGCATATAGGTTCATTTATTGTTGTAAATTTTTAGATTTATATGTGTGCTCGAGAATCAATAAAATCTCTCTTTTCCTGGTTTTCCCTTCAGGGTTTTTCCAAGGGTAATTCACCCAAAATTTTACTGGGTCAAATGGTGTGATTGGTTTCTTATTTCTATTGTGCATGTGATGTTATTAACCTTAGTATATTTCTTTTCAGAAAAATCATATATGGAATTTTCTTGTTTTTCGTGCATGCATGCATATGAAAGTTAGTTTTTATTGGAAGTAGAGATCAAATCTAAGATTAGGAAAATTAACATCAACATTGGGTGAAAATGACCCGCAAGTGACCAGGATTATCCTCTCAATGCTTGGAACCATAACATCCCCAGTTTTAATCCATGCAAATTATAATGTAATTGTGTAATTGTCATTTAGGGTGGTGAGTCGATATGTTTGGGGAAAAAATATCATATTGATTAATATGAACAAGGGACAAATTGTATATTATGAATATTGAAATGATTAATAAAATAAGTGATCCTTGGTTGCGATACGAGAGAGAAAAAAATGATGGTGGGCTATGATTATAGAAGAGAGAGGTTCCAAGGGGAAATTATTCATGGGTATTAATCCAAACCACATTCTTGAAATTATTATCAGTGTGTATAACCTTCTATTTGTTATTGAGTGTTCCAAAATCCAATCATTTAACTTATCTAAGACGGTGGGTGTGAGAAGTCACATCCCATAGTTATTGGAAAGCATGGGATGAAGTACAATCATATTTCGAAAGAGCGAGAGTTAAGAAAGCGAGGGAGAAGAAGGGAAATTCATATGCAGAATGGAGACATTTTTTACATGCAAATTTTGGGCAGAAAGAGGGGAGTTGAGTGTTGGGAAGAGAAACATCCATGGTATGCTTGAGGACAACCATGGTTTGGCTTTTTTTTGTGTTGCAAATGTGTCTTTCATTCCTGTAAAACAAGATGTAAGACTGTAGTGCATTTTCTTGATGAAAAAATGGCTCAAAAACCTTTTGAAGGTTGTTGTGAACACTCCTAAAGTAGATGAGAGATTATTGACCAACTATGTGAAATATAAGCCCTAATAAATGAAGGGTACATCCCAAGGTATTATGAGTAGTTAAAGGGGTACATTCCTTGGGTTGTGGAAGTTGTGTGGAAGAGATAACTGGTTGATTGAAACTATTGTAGGGGTAGAACCTAGGTTTAGGGTTGTTGTGTGTGGAGAGTGGATAGCCAGAGGATGAGATATTCTTGTGGACTCATAGCCTCATCTTATGGGTGGCCTTATACTGAGATAAAATGGACAATAGAGCCTATGGCTGGGAGGTTCGTCCTTTGTACGCAACTAGTTAGTCATATTTTATAAACATATACGTGTTATGTGGTTTTATTATGATATTCCTCTATGTAAATGGTAAATATGAATGATGTGTATTTTTTTTGTTTTTACTAGATGCATTCATGGTTTATAAATGTTTTAGATGCATGGGTAAATCAACATACTAATTTTTTGTAATTTGTATGGGCCTACTGCCCCTTGGTTTTCTGTTATATGTATGGAGCATTTTTAAATTCATATTTAGCAGGAAAGGTCATTTGTTTCATGGAGGGACTCATCTTGGGGGATAGGTACATTATAGAGTGGTATCATATATGTAGGCTACAACACCGAGCCTACAAGGGCTTGCTGCATGGAAACAAGAAGTTGTTTGGACAATATTTTCTTTAGGGTGAAAACTATTGCTACAAGAACTCATAGGAGAATAGAATATTGTGGTTCAACAATGCCATTTTTTCTAGGAAACCATGTTCAAGTGATTCCTCATGGCCCTTTATTTCCATTGATCTCTCATTTTCTTGATTCAGACACTAGAATCAAGATTTATTCTTCCCGAAAGATAACGCTCAACAATCATCGATCGATCCTTTGTGTGGATCCCCAACCATCGAATGACAATCTACATTTTATTTTATCCCACATGCATTTGGTAGGGATATAATAACTAGTTTATAATCAATAGAGAACCCTATGTTACTTTTGCGTGAAGCAAAAAGATCCATGGAAGCCTGCAGAGCTTTCATGTAGTGTAACCTTTTGGCTACAACCTTAGTGACCTGTCATTATAACTAGTCAGTGGCTAGTAAACCATCATACCTGCCATTTGTTAACTCGTGGTAGGTCCATTCACCACCATGTGTCATTAGAAGAGTGGTGTATAGGTTAGAAAACCACTAGAAAATCCACCAACCGGACCCAAAATCACTTAGTGATGAAGGGGGGAGGAAGGATTTCTAACCCGGTGCCTAGTGGACTACTGGTCAAAGTAGAGTCATGGGTGTTCTCATCGATGGTCAGTTATCTATTGGGGGTGTGTTCTTATCAATGTATTTTTTTGATATCCAAAGGTGGTCGATGGCCAATGGTAGGCAGGGAGCGATATGGAAGTTTTGCAGGGAAAACTACTACCCATTGAACCAGACTATAAGCATATATAAGTAGAAGAGGGAAAATCATTTCCTAGTGATCGGTGCCCGAAGTATTCCAACTAGACTAGACTAGAGGAATACATAAGTTCTCCTTGGAGCTTGAATAATTCTTGCCAAAAATTGTGGGTGAAAGTTGGATCTTGGTCGCATACGATAGAGTGAGGCATCCCATGGAGTTTGAAGATATTACCCATAAAAAATGGATCCGGATTATTTTCGGCACGAAATGAGAGCAGAGATATAATAAAGAAATGCACATAGATATTGCAGATATTAAATAATATAACAGAAATGTATCATAGATGCAACCATAAATACATATATACAGTAATACATGACTTCTATTAATCAAAGAAATGTACAGAGACTGTAAAAATATAGAGTGAAAGACTCACTAGAATGGTGGCATCTTATCTCTGAGAAGAGATGTGATGGCTACTCACATTCACAAGAAGATGACCACAATGAGGCTCCAAAGGCCTTTTTACAATAAGAAGGAATGCAAAAAACCCTAGACATCCAAAAACCCAACCCTAGGAGATGAAGCACCAAAAGTCATGTGGGCCCCGTTTGGGTAAGTGAGTACATCAACTTCCTGGGGTCCTAACTTTTGCATATGATCTCCGTTTTAGGCGTGTGATAGCTCGTTGGAAAGGTATCTTCGAGGAGATTCATTTTGGGGGATCAATAATTCCTTTGGATATAATTGAGAACCTAGATCTCGAAAAACCTTCATTTGGGCCCTCAAAATGGCCCTAGAGGTTAAAACCTGCTAAAAATAGTAAATTGCCAAAATTGCTAGAAAATTGTTTTGAGCCATTTGGAAAAGGTGGGTGGCCACAGATATCCACCTGGATAAAAAAATGATCCATTGTGGATGCTATGAACGGGTGTTGGAGAGCATAGAAATAAGCATATTTGGAAAGGAGATCTACTATAACCATGATGATTGACTTATTTCCCAATTTGGGTAAGATGAAAATGAATTCCACAGAAATATCAATCCCTATAGCAGGTGGGATAGGGATCATTTGGAGTGTGCCTAGATTTTTTACTATTTATCCCTTATTGCATTGAAAAGTATCACATTCGTTCACAGAGGTGCGGATGTCCCATTTCATTCCTTCCCAGAAAAAAAACATTTGACTCATCCATAGGTTTTGTGAAAGCCTAAATGCCTAATTGTGGGTGAAGCATGAAGTTTAGAGAACATAGTGGATTTAAGGTGAGAATTTTTTCTTAAATATAGACACCCTTTATAGTGAAGCTCCTCATTGTGCCAAGAGTATCTTGAAGATGCCTGAGGATATTGTTGCAATTGTTGGATCAAGCTAGAAAGTTTGGGATATTGCAACCATTCCTAGAAAACTACTTGTATCCAATCTACTACAATGAAAGAGAGGGAAAAGAGGGACCCTTCTTCTTCATATTTTCTTGAAAGAGAATAAAAAAACGCAATTTATTTTTCTTTCTTGTAAATGATCTCATGATCATAACCAAAAATCTTGGTCACCCATTTTTGTTGCTATGAGGATGAAATTTGTTTTTCCAAAAAATACTTAAGGATATGATGATTGGTTTTAATTTGGAAGCATTTCCCCAGCAAATAAGGATGCCAAAGATCCACTGCATGAAAAATAGCTAACATTTCCTTTTCATAGGTGGATTTTCCCAAATGGTGCTTTGAAAGTTGTTTACTAGTGAAAACCAGAGGTCTTCCATCTTGCATGAGGACTAACATAATTCCTTTCCCTGAAGCATCACATTCCATTAAAAACGTCTTGGTGAAGTCATGAAGTTCCAGAACAGGAGTCTTTCACATGGCCTCTTTCTAGGCTTGGAAGGATTGATCAACTACAAGATTCCAATTGAAAGCATTCATTTTAAGAAGAGTAGTAATAGGAGCAATGATTTTACCAAAATTCTGAACAAAATTGCGATAATAGATCGTTAAACCTAAGAAACCACACAAACTCTTAAGAGTTTTAGGGTGAGTTGAATCCTTCATAGCTTCAATTTTCTTAGGATCCACATGTACACCATCCTTTATAACAATATGACCCAGGTACTCAACTTTAGAGGCTCCAAAAGAACCTTTAGACTGTTTGAGAAACAAATTGTGCTCAGAAAGTAAGTGTAGGAATCAAACCACATGGGCGAGATGGGATTTAAAGGTTTGACTATAGATGAGGATATCATCAAATAAAAATAATACAAAATGAAAGAGGAAAGGACATAAGACATGATTCACGAGACTTTGAAAAGTGGAAGATGCACTACACAAGCCAAAGGGCATGACCAAGAACACATAGTGACCCTCATGAGTTCGAAAGACAATTTTGGGAATATCTTCCTCTTTCATACATATCTACTGGTATCCAAAACAAATGTCAAGTTTGGTAAAGCACCGAGAACCACTCAATTCATCCAAAAGGTCACTAATGATAGGAATGGGAAATTTTTCTTTGATTTTTATTTTTTTTAGGGCATGAAAATAAGGGTGTCGTAGAGGGTGTGTGGGTCCATAGAAAAAAAATTCTTAGAAATGATATATACCATGATTATTAGGGGGAAGAGAGGAATCTAGTGGGATAGGTCCCAAATAAGGATGTCGGAAAGACCACTATACTCTTTTTTTTTAAACTCTTGTGGAGTCATACTTCATCCGTAAGAATACTATAGTGATCGAATGCCAAAATTGTTAAAAAGGAGAATTTTTTTGTTATTTCACAACCTAGATGCATAAGGTAGGGTTGCGCTACAAAAATTACCCTTTGTTGCTGTTCTATTCTATTCCAATGACAAGGGTTAGGGTTTTGAATGTTTCTATAGATAAGGGTTTGTACTATATCTCTTTAATATACATGTGGTATTGAACAATAGCACTTGACCCAATATCTCAAGGAACCAACTAAGGAGGATCGATCGTACCCTTAGTTGTACTACCTGATTACCCAGTTACGCAAGAGTGATCTTCTAGAGTGTTGTTCTTGGTGCCACTAAAACAGTCATGAGATCGATAAGATGATCTATAGTTAGTTTCAAGAGACCTAGGGGACTCCCTATATACTTGAAGATATGTGGGAGTTATGGTTGTCTATAGGTGTTGTCCAATGTAGTACTACTCGAAGGGGTACTAACATGGGTTACAAAAGGTTTCCAACTAGGCGAAAAAATTGTTCCAAGTAACATGTAAAGCCATCTGTGTTTCTTGCATGTATTCCTCCCCAACCATAGTTTTACTCATCGAATGACATATCTCTTTGCTTTAAAGACGCTAGTAGTACATGTCTCTAGCCTAGAATTTTTTATCTAAAATTTATGTAGAGAAAAGTGCTTTGATACCACTTGTAAGGTACTAGATGTATTATGTAGAGAAGAAACATAGTTACTATGATGAATACCAGCTAAAAAAACAAAATATAGAGAATAATAACTCCATAAATGATACCTTTATTGATAGAAATCCAAGTTCACTTGCCTCTTCAATGGGGAAACCTCCAGTAGAGCAGAGCTCGGTTATAAAATAATTCTCAAGAAAAAAATTTCACATGGCTTCAACTCATATTTATAGTAATTATATCTTCTAAAGAACATTCTAGAGGAAGATCTTTCTAGAAGCAGAACATTATATTAAGTATTCTTACATTAAACTTGTTCACATTATTATATAGGCCTTATGATGTAGTAGCATCACCAGCAAGGAAAGCGCAAGCGGAAGACAAATTGATATGCACCAGTGCACATTTTGGAGATATTTTGGAATTCAAAGGAGAGCACATTAATGTAAAATCTGAAAAGATGTAATTGTTCTTAAATTATTTGGGGGATTGTAGCGCAGATCTTGAGCATAGCTCTCATATGCCAGCTATAGACATTTATTGTATTAAATGAAAAGTAGTTGTAGATTTTAATTTCAAATTAGATAGCTCAGAGTGTAGGAGGGAAAACTCTAGAAAGCTCCCTCGAATGTATTGCATTGTAAGAATTATCATTGTAAGATTGTAGTTGTAGAGAAAGAGATCATAGGAGAGAAAAGAAGAACAAATATATTAGAGGTTGTGTAAGAAGATATTTGTTCCTATTGAACACATGTATAGGAGCACTTGGATTAATATAAGAATGTTTTGATCCAATTTCATGGTGTACTGATGGTTACTATTTGCATCTATTGAATGGTATGTTTACAGTTGGTTTACATTCTTTTTTATTCATTTGTTTCAATGTTATGTGTGTATGTATGCTATTTATTTCATGTTGAATGTATGAAGTGTATGATAGAATAAGTATAAGTTTCAATTGTTTCTCTTCCTGAGAATTCCTACAAGGAGTGCAGTGAAATTCTATAAGGAGTGTGTTGACGAGGTTCTAAGTTTTATCTCAGAAATGATCAAGAGGGATACCGTTTCTCTTATACCAACATAAGTGAAAGTATAGCACAAGAGCCATGCAAGGTGTGCATAGGCCGATTGAAGTCTTAGAATTTTCCAATCAAGGAGAGTGGTGGAAGAACTGTTGTTGCAGGGAGTGCACAGAGTTGGAAGTGTTGAATAACTAGAGGTTATTGTGAATGCCACAAGGAGTGTGTGCAAGAAACCCTTAGAAGAATTGAGTTTGTAGCAGCGAATTCAATCTCATGAAGGATAGAGACTTCAAAGAACTTGAAGAAAGTATGGGGTTTGAAATCACCTCCCAGAATAAATCTCAGGAGGAAAGATGCCAAAGTATTGGGCCAAGACTCTTTGAGGAATCGAAGGGATGGTTGAAATTCTCAGAGGGAGAATCATTGAGGTTACGTGGGCCATTTCATCTAGTGGATAAGTGAGGAGATTAAGGATGAGTGTCTTACAACACTCATAAGCTCAGGAGGGAGAATAGCCGTTGGATATGAGTCAATGAGAGTCATTCATCTCGTGCTTGAATTTTGTCATTTCAGAATTCGAAGGTGTGGATAAAGTTGTGACAAGAAAGAAAGAATCGTGAAATCCTGATTTGCAAAATCCTTATAAGAGTTGGACCATCAAATTGTGGAAGGATCTGGATCTTCGATCCGCAACAAAGAAGTCACAAGTTCGGACTTCAGGGAAAAAGAGGGTTGTTGTATCATGAACTCACGAGTTACGAAATATCTACGCGCTCAGAGGTGGACCCCAGGACTTGATTGAGGTGATATGGTTGAGACATAAGGGAGGATCCAAAGACCTGTTATCCCTTTTCTAGGTTTCGGGGATCGATGGAGTCAGAAGGACTTGCATCAGAAATCGTGAAGTCTTAAAACCCAAAATACCCTTTTGGAGGAGACTCTGGTCACATCATTTGGTCACGTGTGTAAGAGTTCACGCTGTTGGCATCAGAATTCACTCCTGGATTGCAGCAAAAGCAAAGCCTGATGCCTATCAGTTTATGTCATGATTTGCTTAAAAGAGGGTGACCAAATGGAAGTAAACTCAGAACAATATTGCTCAACTCAGAAGTATGGGTTGGAATAGAAAAGACATGTGAGGTATTGATCTAACTTAAGCTAGTAAATTTTTCATAGTGGTGAGTAAGTGAAAGAAAAGAAAGGGGAAAAGTTTCAGATATGAGATCCTCTCGGACTAGAGAAACTTTAGAGAAAACCTTAAAAAGTTGTAGAATTAATATAATCAAACAAGTATCATATAGTTATAACAACACCCGACCAGAGCATCCATGCCCGGGCTTTAAGATTCAGAGGAAAAAAGGAAAGGAGGAAGCTAGCATCCATTAAACAAGAAATCTCAAAATATTAGTCTATAACCAGAGAACCAAAGGCTTTGTTAAAGCTTTATAGTCGGGAGATCTTCTCTACTATCGATGCCTTTTGAAAATGGCCAAAAGCCCTACATATACTCAAAAATTTCATAGCAGGAACTTTCTCAGGTTTCCATGGAACGACATCCAGGTCACTTCTGTCAGACTGTGCATGCAATCTATCTACCATACACAATTGTTTACGTCAGGCTTTTACCTGTCAGACTGCCCATGCAGTCTAATGTTGGACATGATACTTTATCAGAAAGGAATGAAATCCTACCACTGTGATTTTCCCTTCCCGGCCTTCCATTTATGGAAGGATATGACTTTCAACCACCATCAACTACCTCAATAACTTCTTTCTCAAGATCAGGGAAGGCTTGGTCAACTCTACACCTGCAGGACGTGGCAGTCTCCCTTTAGCTCATGCTGCTTCATTGGACTGTTGCGAGGGGACCCATATGGTGAATGTGGATGAGGGTCTGAGTGATGGTGTCAACACTGTGAGGGTGGGATGAGAAGTGTTGAGGTGGAAGCACCATGTGGTGAAGAAACAGAGGCTATGACACTAGATGATGAGGCGATGTGCCATGAGGTGATGAGTAAGCTGTAAGGTGACTGGTCTGGAGGAGGAGGAGAACATGTTGGAGGATGAGAGGGATGAAAGGGAAAAGGAATATGACATGGGGGAAGGCGGTAAGCGGAGGGAGTCTGAGATGTGACAAGGGGTTTTAGGGGGCCCCACATGAACCCACCCATTTCAGAACCCCCCCTCCCCTTTCATTAANGGGGGGGGGGGAATCAATCCTCATCCATAGATCTATGTTCTTAAATATTGATCACTCAAACTTTCATTCTCTCATTTCATACCCCCCCCTATTAAAGGTAGAACGATAGGGGGGGGGTCCAGAATTGATCCTTGGCCACAGATCTGGGCTCCCCAATATAGGCCGTTGAGAGATGCGTGGCTAATTTCGGACCCCCCCCTCCACTTTAAAGGTAGAATGGAGAGGGGGCTTCGGAATCCAACCCTAACCATAGATCTGGGCGCACAAATTCTGGCCTCCCAGATTTGCCCGCTGCTTAATGAAATGTGCATTTGCTCCCCAAAGGGGCTTATCTCTTAGGAAAAAACCCCCTTGCAAGAATTGGCGCCAACATTAGGCTCCATGGGGGATAGTGTCATCCCTGTGATGCTCTAAGAACTCATTTTGTAGCTTCAGTGCCTTGTTGTTGGGCTATGGGGTCAAGCTCAAAACACCCTGCTGAAAATATAGACTGAAAAGAAAAATAAACATACATGCGCAAAGGAACTTATTTATGTATAGTCCTAAATAATATACTTTTTACATGGGGCTAGGTGAAAACAAACTTCCACCATAGCCAATCAAGTAACTTTCTGAATGGAAGCGCCTTCCTTCTGTCGATGATCACCAACAGATGGTGTAACCGTGATAGTAGAACAATTACACTCTTCAACTCCTCCTTACAGACTAAAGTTGAGATGAAATAGGGTGGCTCCAAATTGTGAAGGAAATACAATTCCATGTATTCCTTCACAGGCTCATAGGACTAGTGGAAAACTCCAGAAAATTGGTGACAAGAAGCCTCCTCTACTACAAAGTTGTTCACGCGTGGTTGAATATCTCTGGTAAGCATAGGTGGGTGGAAAAATGATGTAGTCTATCTGATCTTAGGTGGTGGATTCTTGCTGACTGTCTCTGGACATAAGGCAAAATGCTCCTCTTCCAAATAATCATCAAAGTTGGGGGAGAATGAAACTCCTCCATTTTGAAAAAATGGAACTATCTCTCGATCCTCCATTTCGGCCCCGAATGTAAACACATCATGGGAAATCTCATGAAGAAAAAGAGAACCATCCATTTCTGCCATCATTTCCTCCTTTAAATCCGAGACAACAGGCTCATCAGGGGCATAAACTAATGCAGCTATGAAATCTTCAATATCCTCTTCAAAAGAGCTGCCAAGAACATCTTCCTCAAGGACTAGAAAATCCTCTTCATTGTCTTCAGATTCCAACCTTGCTAGTTGGGAAGTGAGAGGTTCCACCTACTCCATCAGTTCACTCAGAACATCTTCTTCCTCCAAACTTCCATCCTTACATCCCTCATCATCACAACCTCCGATAGACACAATCATACCTTGGAGGATTTCTTCTTCTTGGCTCTCCCAAGGGTCAGATTCATAATGGCCATAAACAAGACCTATGGCAAAGATATTTTCCTCATCATGTTTCTTAGGAAGGTTGATTTCCTCACAATGTCCTATATTTGTGAACAGAGGAGAAGGCTTTGAAGTCTACTCTTTACCAGGATGATCATCAAAGCTGGGTGAGCACAAAACTCCCCTATCTTGTAAAAAGGAACGATCTCCTGATCCTTCTCTTCAATCCAAAATGTGAATACATCATGGGAAATATCATAAAGGAAAAGAGAACAATCCTCTTCCATACTGGATTCTTCCTTTAATTCTAAAACAATAGGCTCATCAGGGGCAGAAACTAATGCTACTATGAATTCTTCAATATCCTCTTCAAAAGAGCTGCCAAGAACATCTACCTCAAGGACTGGAAAATCCTCTCCATTGTCTTTAGATTCCAACCTTGCTCATTTGGCAGTGAGAGATTTCACTTTCTCCATTAGTTCACTCAAAGCATCTTCTTCCTCCCTGAGATTTCCATCATCATCCATTGTAGAGATACCAAAAGAATCTTCTTCAAAGGCTGGAAAATCCTCTGCACATCGTTCAACTTCCCACCTGTCTAGTCTGGCAGTGATAGATTTTATCATCTCCATAACTCCACCCAAAGCATCTTCTTCTTCCTGAAATCCATCACTCTCATAACCTTCCTTTGATGCAGATGAATGGGGAAGAGAAATGACTGATTTCTGATCCAAGTCATCATGATCATCCTCACAGCCTATGTAAGAAGAAACTCTATCTTGTATACAGTTGTTGTATCCCTCACAGAAGTTATGAAAAATTAACTCAGAGGGATAAAGCTTCTGACAATAGGTGGTGAAAGATGTATGAAATTCTGTGAGTGAAGAAATGCTAGTAGGGGGTAAAGAATGATACCATTTACGAGCATCCCTTACTAATGAAAACATGAACATTTTCAATAATACATCCTCATGATGTATCTCCCATTGATGCATGAGTTCATGAAACTCACAAAGATGTTGAGTAGGGTTTCCCTCTTCATGCTCTCTAAACATGGGAAAATAATTGCTCCATCCATCCGGAGAAGGGACAACATTAGGAAAACCAGGAATAGTAGAAAAATTAAAAGGAGAAAACCTCTGAGCTAGGATTTTCTCCATTCCAAACCAGTGGAGTCACCAATTGATCCTCAAATCATGTAGTCACCAGGTGAAAGATGCGCAGCTTAGAATGTGACTGGTCTTTGTTCATCATCAAAGGCCAAATCTTAACATTGTGTCCTCCCAGGAAACTTCTCAGGCTGAGAAAGTAGTCGTTGAAACCTTCTCGAGAAAGCTCCTTTGGGTCAACTTTATGGCATGCTAAAGTAGCCACAGCCAAAACAGTGAAGTGGAAACATTGGAGTCGCCACAGTGGAGTCGCCAGGTGCATGGTAGAAATCTTCAAGGGCTCTGATGCTTGATGCACTTTCAGAATTAGAGGCTCAATGTCGTTCAATCCCAGGTTAAATCTTCAACTTTGTCCCCGGAAATGACGCCAAAAATGTTGGTGTCATAAGTCACTCCTGGATTGCAGCAGAAGTAGAGCCTGACCCCCATCAGTTTATGTAACAATTTGTTTAAAAGAGGGTGATCAAATGGAAGTAAACTCAAAACAATATCGCTTAACTCACAAGACTGGGTTGGAATAGAAAAGACATGTGAGGTCTTGATCTAACCTAAGCTAGTAAATTTTTCATAGTGATGAGTAAGTGAAAGAAAATAAAAGGGAAAAGTCTTAGATATGAGATCCTCTCAGACCAGAGAAACTTCAGAGTAAACCTTAAAAAGTTTCAAAACTAATATAATCAAACAAGCATCATATTGTTGAAACAACACCCGACTGGAGCATCCATGTCCGAGCTTTAAGATTCAAAGGAAAAAGGAAACGAGGAAGTTGGCATCCATTAAACAAGAAATCTCAAAATATTAGTCTATAACCAGAGAACCAGAAGCTTTGTTAAAGATTTACAGTCAGGAGCTTTGCTCTACCATCGATGCCTTTCCAAAATGGCCAAAAGGTCTGCATATACTCAAAACTTTTGTAGCAAGAACTTACTCAGGTTTCCATGGCATGATGTCCAGGTCACTTCTGTAAGACTGTGCATGCAATCTCTCTACCATACGCAATAGTTTACGTCATTATTTTTCCTGTCAGACTTCCCATGCAGTCTAATGTCAGACGCGATACTTTGTCAGAAAGGACTGACATATTTTTTCCCTTCCCGACCTTTCATTTATGGAAGGAGATGACTTTCAAACACCATCAACTACCTCAATAATTGCTTTCTTGGGATTAGGCAAGGCTTGGTCAAATCTGCACCTGCAGGACATGGTAGTCTCCCTTTAGCTTTTGTTGCTTTGTTATACTGCTGCGAGGGGACCCATATGGTATATTTGGATGAGGGTCTAAGCGATGGCATGAAAACTGTGAGGGTGAGACAAGAAGTGATGAGGTGGAAGCACTAGGTGGCAAAGAAATGGAGGCTATGACACCAGATGATGAGGCAATGTGCCATGAGGTGATGAGGAAGTTGTAAGGTGATGGGCCTAGAGGAGGACGAGAACAAGTTGGAGGATGAGAGGGAAAAAAGGGAAAAGGAATATGACATGGGGGAAGGCAGTAAGCGAAGGGAGTCAGAGATGTGACAAGGGGTTTTAGGGGGGGCGACACAAACCCACCCATTCTAGACCCCCCCCCTTCATTAAAGGTAGAATGACAGTGGGGGGGGGTGGAAACAATCCTCGGCCATATATCTAGGTTCTTCAATCTCGACCTCTCAAACCTACACGCTCTCATTTCAGACCCCCCCCGCTATTAAAGGTAGAACAACGAGGGGGGGTCTAGAATCGATCCTAGACCACGGATATGGGATCCCCAATCTAGGCCATTGGGAGATGCGTAGCTAATTCCATACCCCCCCCCCACTCCACTTTAAAGTTAGAATGGCGAGGGGGCTCCAGAATCCAACCCTGACCATAGATCTAGGCGTGCAGATTCTAGCCGCCCAGATTTGCCCACTGCTTAATGAAACACACATTTGCACCCCAAACTTAGGGTAAGTGGGTTTTTGCCCCACTTATTTGCATTTTCCACCCAAAGGGGCTTATCTCTTAGGAAAACACCCCCTTGCAAGAATTGGCACTAACACACGCCTAGTGCCTGTTCACACAAGCATAACTCCTAAGAAGGACCTATGGTTACAAGTGTGAATATTCTAGCAGGGAATCAAAGAGTCATTTCGACTCAAAGGGAGATTAAGAATGATTCTTAGACTGGGAGGTCAAGTAGAAGTTTTTGAGGTAGGGGTGTTACGTCAGGTGGTATTAGAGCTTACAATCATTGTTTTTTGTAAGGAAGGGAGACAAAAAACAAGTTGTTATTGAATTATCTGTGGACAGATTGAAAACAATGTCGCTAAGAAGACATCAAGAAAGATCTATGCCCGATCCAACTATGCAAAGGGAAATGAGAGAACTTCGTTCTAGATTGGATGCTATGGAGACAACACAGAGATGGACAATTGATGTTGGAGACATCAGTGAAGCTGAAAGCGAGAATGAAGCTGGAGATAAAGAAGAAGTTGTAGCTGAAGATGCTACAAAAGAACATTTATTCAGAGTTGTTGGAAGAATAGGGGCCAGAGAAAAAATGGATTTCCCGATGTATGAAGGAAACTTAGATGTTGAGAATATTCTAGATTGGTTTAGAGCTCTACATAAATACTTTGATTGTGAGGATGTCGAGGAAGAGAAGAAAGTAAAACATGTTGTCACTAGACTAAAAGTACATGCAACACTATGGTGGGATGAACTACAAGATGACAAGCATTGCAAAGGAAAGAAAAGAATCAAAAGTTGGGATAGGATGGTCGCAAATATGAAAGTCAAATTTGTTGAAATAATGTAAGTGTGAAGAGCATTCTTATTATTATTGGATTAAATCCCCATTGCGGATTAATTATGTAATTATTATTATTATTGTTATTGGATTAATCCCCATCGTGGATTGATCATGTCGGTAATTGTATAAGGACCAAATCCCCTTTTTTGGATTGGTCATCAGACAATTATAAAGGGAATAATAAGAAGTCAGCCCCAACAGTTATTATGGAAAACCCAGAATTAATTAAAGGTGGTTTTACCCATCGAGAGTGAGAGGTCGACCCTGCAAGTTGTGACCTTTCACATGTGCCAGTCTTGTATAAATAAGAGGCTAGCGCCTCACTTCAAACACACAACTCACTTGCTCATTTCTCTTATGAGGCAAGCTACAATTACCAAAGAGAGGAGGAGAAGAGTGGTGCATCACTTGGGGAGGACTTTCTATATTGGTTTGAGTTATCTCTTGAACATTGTATAATCTATTTATGATAAGGAAGTTTTTGTTGGGTTTTCTTCCCCTAGAGCGTTTCCCAGGATAAATGTTGTGTCTCTTGTGAATGTGTATTTCTCAGTGATCTTGTTATTATGATGCGCTTATCTATTGAAATGCAAAGAAATATAATAATTGCATAAACATTAACATGGTTTCAGAGCCAACCTGAAGGAAACACTATTTGCAAGAGAAAAACGTCACTGCTACAACACCTGCAAATTAGGGTTTTGAAAAAGTATATATTTTCAGCTCCCTAACCTCCTAGAAATCTGCACCCTCCCCCAAGGATTAATTTAGCACCTAGAGTGCACCTTTTCAGTGGTTGGATCTCCCGAAAAGTGAAACCCTAGTTTCACCAGAGTACCAAAAGTACCAGAAAACTAGTACCAAAAGTACCAGAAGTACCAGAGTACCAGAAGTACCGGAAGCACCAGTCCATAAATCCACAGATCAGATTTGATGGGGTAAAATTTGGATTTTCTCAGACCCGAGGACACCAGGATAATCGCCTCAACCAAGCACACCTCCTGGTAAAGTCAAAATTTGATTTTGAGCATTTTCATTTTTTGGTTATTTTTGGCCACAAGTACAAAATGTCTACAAGCATAAAGCTTGTTGAGAAACTAGAAGGCATAGACAACTTCCATGCCTGGAAGTATAGGATCGGTATGATCCTTGCAGAGAATGACCTATCAAGATTTATCAAAGAAGAAGTGGAGGAACCTGAAGATGTCGTAGAGAAAGTGAAGCATCAGAAGGACTCAATTAGAGCTCAGAGAATCATTGCAGATTGAATCAAAGACCACCTGATCTCATATGTATCATCAAAGAAAACTCCGAAGGAGATGTTTGATGCACTAAGAAAACTATATGAATGAAATAACATCAATTGAAATATGAATCTAAGAACTCAGTTGAAGGATACCAAGATGCAGAAAGGAGAAATGGTTCAAGAATATTTCTCCCGAATCTCCAAAATAAAAGAATAGTTGAAAGCGATTAGAGACACCATCGACGAAGACAAATTTTTAATAACCTCCCTAAATGGTCTTGCAAGACCTTGGGATGCCTTCATCTAGTCAATATGTGGCAGAAAGGAGAAACTACAGTTTGAGAGTCTATGGGAAGAATGCACCCAAGAAGAGACAAGGGTAGCCAACTATGAAGAACTACTAGCAAGGGACAATGATCAAGCCTTAGCTACTCATACAAAAGGATGAAGGAAGAAACCCTACCTCAAAAGGGAATCCCAGAGAGAACCACAACCATCAAACAAATTCAACAATCAAGAATCTCATTCAAGAAATTTTTAGAAGAAAGGACAACGCAAGGGACGAGATCTCTCATCTATACAATGCTATCACTATGATGTGATGGGACACAAGGCGAATAATTGTCCAGTCAGAAGAGAAGAATACAAGAGGAAGCACAAAAGGCAACATGCTCATATTGCCGAAGATGAAGAAACACCTATGAAGATGATTAAGGACCATGTCTTGATCTCATCTCTCTTAGGATCTGTATCACTTGGAGAGGACACATGGCTCATTGATAGCAGTGCCTCAAAACATATGACGGGTAAGAAAAATACTCTCTCATGTATTTCAGAAAATAAGTTTTCTCAGAAAGTAACTCTTGGAGATGATTATCAATATCCCATCAAGGGAATATGAGAATCAAACTACAATCTAGATTCAGAAAACTCAATAACAATGAAGGACGTACTCTATGTACCAGGCCTAAAGAAGAACTTACTCTCCATATCAGCTTTAGACAAGAAAGGCTATAGAGTTACCTTCATAGATGGAGAAGTTCTTATGTGGGCTAAGGGAGAAACCTTAAATGAAGAAATCGTCATTGGAAGTGAAGAAAATGGTTTATATAAGCTGAAGGGTCACCCAGAAACTTTTATGACCCATGCCATCAAAATCTCATGTGAACTTTGGCATAGAAGATTGGCCCACATCAACTACAAGGCGCTACCATACATATGCAAAGCTGTCACAGGTTTACCAGAACTCAAGGTTGATCAGGAAGGCATATGCAATGGATGTGTGCAAGGGAAGAACATCAAGAACCCCTTTCCAAAGAGGGAC
>ML778175.1:1242815-1258782 GCA_009831015.1 Picea engelmannii | reverse complement strand
CATCCTCCATTAGCGGGTATGTATACTATGTATCATTTATTGATGATTATTCTCGTAAGACCTGGATATATTTCTTAAAATCTAAAGATGAAGTATTCAATAAATTCAAGGAATTCAAAGCCTTGATAGAGAATCTTTCTGAAAAAAAGATTAAGATACTCAAGTCAGATAATGGAGGAGAATATACGTCAAAGGAGTTCGTAAACTTCTGTAGAGATTTCGGGATAAAGAGGGAACTCACTACTCCCTTTAATCCTCAACAAAACAGTGTAGCTGAAAGGAAGAACAGAACAATTATGGAAGTTGTGAAGACCATGATTCACGATCAAGATCTTCCTATGTGCTTATGGGAAGAAGCAACAATGGCAGTTGTTTATGTGCAAAATAGATTATCCCATAGTGCACTTGGGTTCAATACCCCAGAAGAAATGTTCACCGGAAAGACTACAGAGGTAAGCCATCTCAAAATATTTGGCTGTCCAATGTTTATCCATATATCGAAAGAGAAAAGAAACAAGTTGGAACCCTCTGGAAAGAAGGGAATATTTGTGGGATACTGTGAGGTATCCAAGGCCTTCAGAATATACATACTTGGTCACTGCAATATTGAGATCAGCAGGGACGTGACCTTTGATGAAGAAGTGACACTTAAGAAATCGAGAAGATGCCAGCTTGAAGAAATGTATGAAGAGGAACCTGTAAATCCCAGGACGATAGAATCCATGATGGAAGTTCCTAGAGCTGCAGAACCTGTAAGGGAAGTCATAGCTTCCCTGATGAGGAGACTCCTAAAGATCATGATATAACAAAAGTTCAAGAACCTCCTCAAATGACCTTCTCCCATAAAAGAAAGCCTGCTTGGGCAAGAGAGCTTATTCAAGATGGAGAGAAGTATGGTGTTCCAGAAGGAACCATGAGAGAGGTTAAGAGACCAAAGCCATTCTCCAGTTACATGGCTTTGATGTGCAATCTACTTGATGAAGAACCCACATTCTTTGAAGAGGCCATCCAGAAGAAGGAATGGGCAAATTCCATGACAGAGGAATACCAATCCATAATAAAGAATGATGTATGGGAAATAGTTCTTAGACCAAAAAGTAAGGATGTGGTATCATCAAAATGGCTCTTCCAAATAAAACATGCTGTTGATGGAAGTATTGAAAAATATAAAGTAAGATTTGTTGCTCGTGGCTTTTCCTAGAAGGAAGGTATTGACTATGAAGAGGCATTCACTCATGTGGCCAGATGCACTTTGATCAGAACCATTATAGCTCTTCCTGCCAAGATGAAGTGGAAGCTACACTAGATGGATGTGAAGACAACTTTCCTGAATGGTGTTATCGAAGAGGAAGTGTATATAGAGCAACCCCAAACATTTGAGGTTGAAGACATGAAGTCTCATATCTGTCGATTGAAGAAAGCCTTATACGGATTGAAGCAAGCTCCTAGAGCTTGGTATGGCTATATAGACAATTTATTGATGATCTTAGGCTTTACCAAGAGTAAAGAAGATTCAAATCTCTACTTCAAGATCATGGATAATGAACTAGTAATATTGCTACTATATGTGGATGACTTATTCTTAACTGGAGAAGAAAATATCATCGCTGAATGTAAACAGAGACTTGTTGCAGAATTTGAAATGAAAGAACTTGGCCTAATGCATTACTTCTTAGGTCTTGAGGTATGGTAGAGTCTAGAAAGAATCTTCCTTAACCAGGGGAAGTACATGGTCGAAATATTAAAGAGATTTGACATGCTAGAATGAAAGTCCATGAATACACCCATGGAAGCAAAGCTGAAGTTGTTGGTTGATGCTTTGTCAGATTTGATAGATGCCACTCTGTACAGACATATTATTGGATCGTTGATGTACCTGACGAACACCAGACTAGACATATATTTTGCAGTGAACACCTTGAGTCAGTTTCTGGTAGAGCCTAGACGTGTTCATTTAGTGGCTGCAAAACATGTGATGAGGTACCTTAAAGGTACAATGAATTATGGTCTTAGCTATGATGGAGATCACGACTTCACATTAAGTGGATATACTAATGCAGATTGGGTAGGAAGCGTTGCTGACAGAAAAAGAACTTTCGGATGCTATTTCAGTTTGGGATCAGCCATGATCTCATGGCAGAGTAGGAAGCAATCCAGTATTTCTCTCAGCACAGCGGAAGCAGAATACATTTCCACATGTTCTGCTAGCTGCGAAGCTATATGGCTTTGAAAATTGCTGACATGCCTATTTGATTTGGAGATGAGAGCAACCGCAATTCTATGTGACAATCAAAGATGCATTAAAATGACAGAGAATCCTGTGTTCCATGACAGGTCGAAGCACATAGAGATCCGCTATCATTTCATCTGCGACATGGTACAGAGAGGAGCCTTGAAGCTCCAGTACATTAGCACAGATGAACAGGTTGTTGATGTGTTGACTAAGCCTCTATCCCGTGTAAATTTTAAACACTTTTGAGATAAGCTTGGTATTTTCTGAAAGGACCCTCCCTGAAAGGGCGAGTATATGTATTCCTTGCTTCTGACCTAGTTGTTAGACATAAAGCAAGATGAGTCATGCTTCTGACCTCACTGTTAGATGTAAAGCATGATGCCATGTGATCCTTGCTTCTGACCTCGTTGTTAGACGTAAAGAAAGATGAGTCATGCTTCTGACCTTGCTGTTAGACGTAAAGCATGACGTCATGTGATCCTTGCTTCTAACCTCATTGTTAGATGTAAAGCAAGATGCATCATGCTTCTGACCTCACTATTAGATGTAAAGCATGATGTCATGTGATCCTTGCTTCTAACCTCGTTGTTAGACATAAATCAAGATGAGTCATGCTTCTGATCTAGTTGTTAGATGTAAAGCATGATGTCGTTGATTCCTTGCTTTCGACCTAGCTGTTAGATGTAAAGCAAGATGATTCCTCGCTTCTGACCTCATTTTTAGACATAAAGCGAGATGTTGATGTGTTCCTTTCTTCTGAATTTGTTGTTATACGTAAAGCAAGATGAGTCATGCTTCTGACCTAGTTGTTAAACGTAAAGCATGACGTTGTGATTCCTCGCTTCTGACCTAGTTGTTAGACGTAAAGCGAGATGATGATATGACTTGCTTCTGACCTAGTTGTTAGACGTAAAGCAAGATATGACTGACACTGAGCTACCAGCTTATCAGCTGTGACATTGAGCCAGTGTAGTACTGTGATGTTCCAGCCCAGTGATGTGATGAGGTATCATTTTTATTGATACATATTTGATGGAGATGATGATAGAATTCTTTCGAGAATGATGATGTTGTCGATGAATAAAAATTCCGATGACTCATAAATATGCTAGCCAATGTTTCAAGATGATATTGACAATACTATCCTCCAGATGCCACTGATGATGTAGACCTATCGCCTGATGTTGATGAAGAATACCCTTGTTGTTAAGGGGGAGTGTTGAAATAATGTAACTGCGAAAAGCATTCTTATTATTATTGGATTAAATCCCCATTGCAGATTAATCATGTCATTATTATTATTATTATAATTGGATTAATCCCCATTGTGGATTGATCATGTCGGTAATTGTATAAGGACCAAATCCCCTTTTGCAGATTGGTTATCGAACAATTATAAAGGGAAAAATAAGAAGTCGGCCCCAACAGTTATTATAGAAAACCCAGAATTAATTAAAGGTGGGTTTACCCACCCAGAGTGAGAGGTCGGCCCTGCCAGTTGTGACCTTTCACACGTGCCAATCTAGTATAAATAAGAGGCTAGCGTCTCACTTCAAACACACAACTCACTTGCTCATTTCTCTTATGAGGCAAGATGCAATTACCAGAGAGAGGAGGAGAAGAGTGGCGCATCACTTGGGGAGGACTTTCTGTATTGGTTTGAATTATCTCTTGAACATTGTATAAGCTATTTATGATAATGAAGTTTTTGCTGGGTTTTCTTCCCCTAGAGGATTTCCCAGGATAAATGTTGTGTCTCTTGTGAATGTGTATTTCTCAGTGATCTTGTTCTTATGATGCTATTATCTATTGAAATGGAAAGAATTATAATAATGGAATAAACATTAACAAAATTCATACCTAGAGATTACCAAATTAATCTATTTCAAAGAATGCAAAATTTGAGATAGAAAGGGATGACAGTGAAGGAATACACTGAAGAGTTCTACAAGTTAAACATTAGAGCTGGTCATCATGAGAGTGATGATGAAAAATTCACAAGATACATAAATGGTCTAATACATGACATTCAGTATGAGATGAGCATGGTAATAATCAGGAATGTAGATGATGCTTATCAAATTGCTCTAAAGGCTAAAGAGAAATTGGCCTGAAAGCAAGGTCAAAGGGGCAGAGGTAGGATTCATAGTAGAGGCAAAGAAATTGCCCAAGACAGAGTACAAAATCCCAAGGATGAAGAGAAGAAACCTCATACTTACCCTAAAAGAGGAGGAATTTCATAGGGAATACAGTATGCCGACAGGAACACTTTTCCGCGAGAAAGAGGAAGAGGAAGAGGCAGAGGAGGTGAAACAAAGTGTTTTGTCTGTGGAAAACTCAGACACAAATATTTTGAATGTCTCAATAGAAAAAGAGATGGAGGTGAATCTCACATTTTATAAGCGCAAAGGCAAAATGTTGAGCTAGAAGATGCAGAAGCTGGAAGATCCTTAATGATGAGTAAAATTCTCTTGAAGCCAGAAAAAGAGGTAGAGAATCCCATCCAGAGGAACACTTTGTTCAAAACTTCTTGCAAGACCAAGGATAGGGTATGCAAGGTAATAGTTGACAGTGGAAGTACAGATAATCTAGTATCCACATAAATGGTGGAGAAGATGGAATTGGAGACAGTTGCACATCCAAGCCCATATAAGGTTTTGTGATTGCCAAAAGGACATCAGGTAACAATCACTAAACAATGTTTAGTTGAATTTAAGATTGGGGGTTACAGAGATGAGATCTTATGTGATTTCATTCCCATGGATGTATTCCATATTTTGTTGGGGAGACTGTGGCAATATGACATAAATGTTGTTCATGATGGGAGAAATAACACATACACCTTGGAAAAGAATGGTAGGATGCATATGTTGTTTCTAGTTGAAGACAAGAAGGTGAAAGCATAAACAAAAAATACTATACTTCTCATGAGTGAGAAGGAACTTCTGGATGAAGTCAAGAAATATCAAGACATGCAGTTTGTTGTGGTAAGAAAACATAGAGTCATCTTGACCAGCACTTCGATAGATGATCTACCAGAGGAAATTTAGAAACTGCTAGATAATTTCATTGATATAGTGGTGGATGATTTACCTTGTTCGTTACCACCCATCAGAAGTATAATCCATCACATTGACCTTATACCAAGATAAAGTTTACCAAACAAAGTAGCATATAGATTGACGTTGTAGGAGAATGAAGAAGTTAATAAGCAAGTCCAGGATTTGATGGACAAAGGATTGGTTAGATAAATCTTGAGTCCATGCGCTGTACCAATAGTGTTAAGTCCGAAGAAATATGGTGGATGGAGACTGTGTACAGACTCGAGGGATATAAAAAAAATCACCATTAGGTATAGATTTCCTTTACCCAGGATGGATGACTTGATGGATTGCTTGAGTGGGGCAAAGTTTTTTTCAAAAATTGATTTGAAAAGCGGATATCATCAGATTAGAATGACGAAAGGTGATGAATGGAAGACAACATTCAAGATGAATGAAGGATTGTATGGATGTATTGTCATGTCGTTTGGTTTGAAAAATGTGCCAAGTAATTTTATGAGATTAATGAATGAAGTCTTGAAGGATCTCATTGGAAAATTTGTAATTTTGTATCTTGATGATATACCAATCTTCAGTAACACTGAGGAAGAACATTTGAGACACCTAAATCTAGTGATGAGCAGATTGCAACAAGAGAAGTTTTTGATAAATATGAAGAAGTCATCTTTCATGAAGAAACAGCTCATTTATTTGGGTTTTGTAATCTCTTAAAATGAGTTGAAGATGGATCCCAAGAAAGTAAAAGCAATCAGAGATTGGTCGTCATCTAGGAATATCTTTGAAGTCATAAGCTTCCATGGATTAGCCATTTTTTACCGGAAGTTCATCAAAAACTTTAGTGGGATTTATGAACCAATGATGGACACAGTCAAGAAAAGACATAAATATTTTCACTAGACAGAGGAAGCAGAGAAAAGTTTCAAGTTGTTGAAAGAGAATATAACTGGACAACCAGTTATGGTTCTACCAAATTTAAGTAAAACATTTCAAGTTAGATGTGACACAAGTGGATTTGTGGTTGGATTAGTCTTAATTCAAGAGAATGGGACAATTGAATACTTCAGTGAGAATATGAATGAGGCCAAGATGAAGTATTCAACATATGATAAAGAGTTTTATGCAATCATATAGGCGTTGAAAAAATGGAGGCATTACTTGGTTCCGGAGGAGTTTGTCTTGTATAGCAACAACCATGCTTTACAATTCATAACTCCATAGGAGAAATTGAACCAAAAACATATGAAATGGGTTGAATTTATGCAGAACTTTACTTTTGTTATAAAGCACATTTCTGGAACTGCTAACAAGGTTGTTGATGCGTTGAGTAGGAAATGTTTGATTTTTCAGAAGTTTCATGTGAAGACCTTAGGTTTTGATAGCCTTAAGGATATGTATAGAAACGATTCATATTTCAAGGATGCTTATGAAGCATGTGAGAATCCTATTCTGAGAGACAACATCCAATGGATTGAATACTTAATTCAAGATGGACTATTGTTCAAAGGAAATGGGTTGTGTATCCCGAAGCGTTCTATGAGAGATAACCTTTTGAAGGAAAAACATAGTAGGGGATTGGCTGGACATTTCAGCCATGATGAAACACTCAGAAAACTGAATAGTTTATATTATTGGCCAGGGATGAGGACAGATGTCAAAAAATTTGTCAACAAATGTAGAATTTTCCAGCACGCAAAGGGGCAGAGATAGAATACAGGGTTGTTGTAATGCCCATAAACATATATCTAACATTGTTATCTTCACGAGCAATTATTTCTTAACAGCATAATACAATATCTATTCAACATAATATCAATCTTCATACCAGCAACTTAAACAATTTAGATTCATCAAATAATAACGAATTCATAGTAGAATAAATAAATGCATAATTCAGCAGGGGGTACCTGGTTCTGATGCTATTTCTGTTGCCAGCTGCCTTCCTTCTGCTACCTGCTACTCAGTCCAGTCCTATTGCAAACAGAGAAAATAATTGCCCAAAACCTCTTGTCCACCCTGCCAACTAGGAAAACAACCTAGCTCCAGGATATCTACGGATATCCTGGCCCTCCGAGCCCAAAACCTCTAGCAACCCCAGTCCACTGTGTCAATCCCAAACACAAATCTCTCCCTGGTCCAAGACTCAAAGTTCTCCCAAAAATCCTTCTTCACCACTCTCGAATGAATCCCCCCATCCTCCTTCTCCACTTCCCTTATCCCTCCTTCACTGCCCTTCCTCCATTAACTCCCCCCACTAAATACCTTATCCCTTTCTTAAATGCCTTATCCATTCATTCATTATTTATCCTTACGTATTGGTTATGTTATCCCTTGTGGGATACATAACCCCATTTGAACATTAAATTTTATTATCCCCCCTTTGTTTAATACTTAATTAATCAATTAATTAATTAATAATCAAATTAATCATTAACCCTTAATTAAAGAGTTAATCATACTTAAACTAACCATAATCAAAATAATTAATTAATAACGGATAATTAGTTAAGGTTATTTAATAATTAATTATAGTTTATCTAATTTTTAGGATTATTTATTAAATTAATCATCTTAATACTTAAGGGTCATTACAGTTGTATCAACCATTTCCATTATCAGAGAGGTTATGGGATGCGGTAAGCATGGATTTTATGTTAGGACTTCCAAGGAAATAGAGAGGTTGTGATTCCATATCCGTGGTAGTCGATAGATTCTCAAAAATGGCACATTTTATTCCATGTTAGAAAACCAGTGATGAAACACACATTGCAAATCCTTTTTTCAAAGAAGTTGCTAGACTTCATGGTTTACCCAAGAGTATTGTTTCAGATAGGGATACCAAATTTGTTGGTCATTTCTGGAGGACACTATGGAAGAAGATGGGAATGAATTTATCCTTTATCTCAACATGTGACCCTCAGACGGATGGATATACTGAGTTAGTGAATCAAATTTTAGGATATTTGTTGAGAAACTTAGTAGTTGAACATCACAGTCAGTGGGATTAGATTTTGCTCCAAGAAAAATTTGCATATAATGACTCACCTAATAGGAGCACAGGACAAAGCTCATTCCAGATAATGTATGGAATGCAGGCAAGAGGAGTATTTGAGTTGAGATACTTAGAGAAGAGTGAGTTAAGAAGTGTTGGATCATAGGATTTTGCAACAGAGATGCAGGATATCCATAGTAATATTAAAGAGCAGTTATAGAATTCCAACCAGGAATACAAGCACAGAGAAGATCAACACAGAAAAGAACTTCAATTTGAAGTGGGGGATTTAGTATTAGTGCATATAAGAAAAGAAAGGTTCCCAAGGGGAACATACAATAAGCTGAAGATGACAAAATATAGGACCATGTAAAATTCTGAGAAAATTTGAGGCAAATGCTTACGAGATAGAATTGTCATATGGTGTGGGAATTTCACCCATATTCAACATAGAATATTTGTATCCTTACAGAGCATATTAAGAAGGAGGTGAAGAGAATCAAAAATAATTTTAGTGGGTTAGATAGATGCATTGAGCTGAAAGGCCACAGATGGAAAAGATCATTGATCAAAGAGTTAGCAAGAAGACCTGGAGGAAGACATATTTCAAGTATTTGGTAAAATGGAAAGGACACCCGATCGAGGATTCCAGTTGGGAAAGTGAAGCCAATATCCAGAAACATGGAAAGATGGTGCAAGAGCTCATGAACATAAGTTCGTGAATTTTTTGTCCAGAGGAGTATGATGCAGGAGCATCGCCAACAAGGCAAGCGCAAGCAGTAGACAATTGGATATGCATCAGTGCACATTTTGGAGATATTTTGAAATTCAAAGGAGAGAACATTAATGTAAACTATGAAAAGATGTAATTGTTCTTAAATGATTTGGGAGATTGTAGCATAGATATTAAGTGTAGCTCTCATCTACCAGCTATAGACATTTATTGTATTAAATGAAAAGTATTTGTAGCTTTTAATTTCCGATTAGACAGCTTAGAGTGTAGGAGGGAAAACTCTAGAAATCCCCCTCGTATGTATTTCATTATAAGAATTCTCATTGTAAGATTGTAGTTTTAGAGAAAGAGAGCAGAGGAGAGCATAGAAGAACAGAGATGTTAGAGGTTGTATAAGCAGATAGTTGTTTCTATTGAACCCATGTACAGGAGCACTTGGATTAATATAAGAATTTTTTGATTCAATTTCATGGTGTACTGATGGTTACTGTTTGCATCTATTGAATGGTATGTTTACAGTTGGTTTACATTCTTTGTTATGCATTTTTTAAAATTCTATGTGTGTATGTATGCTCTTGATTTCATGTTGAATGTATGAAGTCTGTGAGAGGAGAAGAATAAGTTTCAATTGTTTCTCTTCCTGAGAATTCCTGCAAGGAGTGCAGTGGAATTCCGCAAGGAGTGTGTTGACGAGGTTCTGAGTTTTATCTCAGAAAAGCCCAGAAGGGATACCATTGTTCTTATACCAACAGAAGTGCAAGTATAGCACAAGATTCGTGCAAGGTGTGTGCGGGCCGGTTGAAGTCTTAGAACTTTCCAATCAAGGAGAGTGGTTGAATAACTATCGTTGCAAGGAGTGTGCAGAGTTGGAAGTGTTGAATAACCATAGGTTATTGTGAATGTTGCAAGGAATGTGTGAAAGAAACCCTTAGAAGACTTGAGTTTGTAGCATCAAATTCAAGCTCAAGAAGGATAGAGACTTTGAAGAACTCGAATAAAAGAAGGGGTTTGAAATCACCTCACAGAATCAAGCTCAGGAAGAAAGACGCCAAAGTATTGGGCCAAGAGTCTTTGAGGAATCGAATAGACGGTTGAAATTCTTAGAGGGAGAATCACCGAAGTTTCATGGGCCGTTGGATCTAGTGGATAAGCGAGGTGATTAAGGATGAGTGTCTTACAACACTCACAAGCTCAAGAGGGAGAATAGCCATCAGATCTGAATCAACGAGAGTCATTGATCATGTGCTTCAATTTTGTCATTTCAGAATTCAGAGGTGTGGAGAAAGTTGTGATGAGGAAGAAAGAATCATGAAATCCTGATTCAAAAAATACCGATAGGATCTAAACCGTCAAATTGTGGAAGGATCTGGATCTCTGATCCAAAACAAAGAAGTCACGAGTTCGAACTTTGGGGAAAAAGAGGGGTGTTGTATCGTGAACTCACAAGTTGAAAAATCTCGATGCACTCATAGGTGGAACCCAAGACATGAATAATTTCATATGGTTGAGACATAATGGAGGATATGTTAGCCCTTTTCAGGGTTTCTAGGATCAATGGAGTTAGAGGAACTCGCATCAGAAATCACAAAACCTGAAATACCCTTTCGGGGGAGACTATGGTCACGTCGTTTGATCACATGGATAAGACTTCATGCCTAGTGCTTGTTTTCACAAGCGTAACTCCTAAGAAGGACTTGTGGTTACAAGTGTGATGATTCCAATAGGGAATCAAAGAGTCATTTCAACTCAAATGGATATTAAGAACGATCCTTAGAACGGGAGGTCAAGGAGAACCTGCTAAGGTAGGGGTGTTGCATCACCTTGTTTACTAATGTCAGATTTTATTGCATAGAAAAAATATTATTCTACCTACATGACATATTAGGGATGTTAGGTCCCTAAAAATATTAATACTCCCAACACGACTTGCATTAGCTATTTGTTTAACCCTAGGTTAACATCCATGGGATAGTTTCTTTCTCCCATCATGACTCACAATGGCTGGTTGGTTGTCTCTAGTAAGACTTGTAGTGATTGATTGCACATCTCTAGCATGAATTGCAATGGTTGGTGACTATTCCCCATATCCTCACTTCTTCTTCTCATTCTTCCTCTTTCTATTCCTTTTAGACTTATAGTTACTATGAGCTAGAATTTCCCTAGATGAGGCAAAAGGGGGAGGAATATATTTCAATGGTGAATAAGATGAAGGGTCAGACTAATTTTGTTTCTCTTGACATAATGTTATTATTTGATAAGCATCAAGATAAGTCAAGACATTCGGAGTGGAAAAAAACCAAAATGATATCCCCACAATGAATCCAAGAAGATTCAAGGTGCCAATCAAGGGGCACCAACAGTTCCAAAGAAAGGAAAAACACAAGGATCCCTTCGAGAAGGGGTCCCTTGGTTGATATCCTTAGGAAATTAAACCACAACCTTTGATATAAAAAAATATACATATTTAAGGCCTTCTATGGAGTCAAAAAATTACAATCTACAAATGCTTATAAAAGACTCTCTAAGATGTAGTCAACTAAACTCTCTCTCCCAAAAATCAGCCCAAGGTGGGTAGGTCCTAAGTCCAATCAGTGAAGAGATAAAAATGGGGCCTTTTGAAGGTTAGTCTAAGATGGTGAGGGCCAAAGTCCAACAAAGGATGGTTTACATGACACTTACGATAACCCTCACACAACAATCACTGAAGGTGCAATTACCCTAAAAATGATAGGCACCCTCCAAGGGAGCTAAGGCATATGTTATGCATCTATCTCAAGTACAACAGACACTTCCCACTTGTAGTCATCTAAGTGAAAACTTAGGAGAATAAACTATAGTCATACTCCATACATGGCATTGAATTATTATGTTTATCAAATTTTAAGATAATCTCTATACAAACAATAAACTATATAGATTAAGTAATCATTTGATCCCCGTTGGATTACTAAAAGGGGGGTGAATCAATAATAGTGTAATTATAATCCTTTTTCTTCAAATGTTATATCAATGTAGAATTATTATCCAATAATGAGCAGTAAGAAATAAACAATCACACACATACATAGTACACCAATGTTTTACGTGGAAACCCAAATCGGGAGAAAACCACGAAATGATTTTTCTTATATGTCTTGAAGAATTACATTCATTGGAAGCACCAACTTCCTTTGTTTTCCAACTGCAACTGGAAGGAGGCTCCAGCCCCCTAGTTTCTCAGGCTACAACTTGAGGGAAGATCCAACTCCCCAATTCTCTGGGTACAACCAGAAGGAGGCTACAACCCCCAATGTTCTCTGGCTACAACTGGAAGTTGGCTACAACCACATGTCCTTGCCCCATCCTGCCACCCTGAAGTATAAGTAGAATGATGGAACCACTGTCACACTATAACTGTGAGATATACCAATGTAAACCTGTACCAATAAATCTAAACCATGCATCAACCATGCATCAACCCGTACCTCAACCTGTAATCAACATGTACCATAAACAAGTGCATCAACCATGCACCAACCTGTAATGAACCTGTACCATAAACAAGTGCATCGGCCATGCACCAACCTGTAATCAACCTGTACCATAAACAAGTGCATCCAACCATGTACCAAGTATGTACCAATCATGTGTCAACTACTCATCAACTATGACTCATCAATATGTACCAACATCATCAACTATACACCTCATGTATGTGTCAACTCACCAACTACTTGTCTCAACCATGTACTCAACATGTACCTCAACCAAAATACTTCATCAATTTCATCATCCAAATCTGATTTGTAGCTCTGTAATAGACTTGGCGTATATGATCTATAGTGGCCGCATCATTTAACATCAAATTTTTACACAAAAAAAATAGTAACTTCTAATTTGTATACGAAAATTCAATAATTCCTTTTATTTTAACACATACGCAAGTTAAATTTAACAACGAATATTAATTTTTTTCTTTATAACCAAATAAAACAAATAAAAATTTTTAAGTACCTGGTTCTGATGCTAATTCTCCTTGCTTCCTTCCTTCCTGCTGCTTGATGCACTGACCAACACTACCCAAACCTACTATCCTCCCTGCCAACTAGGACAACTACCTAGCTCCAGGATATCATACGGATATCCTGGCCCCCATGCCCAAAAGCTCCAATAACCCGGTGCCTGAACTGATCCAATCCCACTCCAAAACTCCCCTCCTCTCTACAAATCTAAGATCCCCCAAAAATCAATCCCCCATCTCCCATAGAATGATCCCCTCGTAAATCTCCTTCCCCTCCATATGCCTCCTTCACCGATTTCCCCCTTCCATCATTACTCTCCTTGTCCACCCATTTATTACCTTATCCCCTAATAATTAATATCTTACCCCTTTGAATTAATATCTTATCCCTTTGAATTAATTCTTATCCCTTTCTGTGTATGTAACTCTATTTTATTTATTTATTTAAACAATATAACTTATTATCCCTTTTAAATTTAATACCCAAGTTATTGAATATAATAGGTAGTTAATTAATTAATTAATTAATCAAACTTATAACCTTTAATTAGTTAATACATATTTAATTAGTATCTTTATACCAATCTTGTTTAATTAATACCATGTTAAGACAATTAATCCCCTAATTAATTTTTACCTAATAAACCTTAAACATTTATTCAACTAGGGTTGTTACATACAACCACCCTTCAGGAAACTTCGTCCCGAAGTTAAGGTATCTTATGGTACAAGGAAAAGAAACACGGTTCACACATTCATAACAATTAACCGACATTATCAGTAAGTAAGTCAAGAAAACTCATACATACTAGTGTATATGTACAAGAATTGCATGTGTAGCTAGTACATACAATTCTCGTGCATGTAATAATAATCAAACTGTCATCCTTTAGTAATTTATGTATGCATCCAATCCAGTCAGCAAGACTAGTCTTTTATAAAATACAACAAACCAATCAATTGTTTGAGAAATCCTTTAATTACTATTATCGGGTTCGACAATGTTATTTTAAACGACTGTGGTTTAGTTACGAAATTATGAATATTCATATATATACATTTCTCTCTCTTTTTTTTTTTTTTGAAGGGAAAACATTAAATTCCACCTCAAGATAGATCTCCATACTTTATCAACTATTACTACTCATCCTTCCTCCCTAACCTACTTCCATCTCCATTCCTATCCTTCCTCTGCTAGAATATCTTGGAGCGTCAACTATATTGACCTAAATCCAAATAGAACCTGTAAGTGAAAGTGTCACTATCTCGACCAAGCTTCCCTAGCAGGCATCTGACAGTCATCATCACACGTCTTGGGGAGCATGAACTAACATCGTCCTCCCATGACTTCAGGTCTTGGAGGATACACGGTGGGAAATGCCTCCACCCCTCCTAATCATAACTAGGGTCCACACCCTATAATGGAGGATACACGGTGGTAAATGCCTCCACCCCTCCTAATCATAACTAGGGTCCACACCCTACAATGGAATATACAGTGGCACCGTTTTGCTAGAGGTTTTGTCATTGTTTATTCGGTTTTGGGCAGTGTCATCACCTGAAATCCTGCACTGGTCCACATATCATAGAAATGCATCCAAACCAATATAATTTCACATACAATATTCATACCATAATGTTTCATGGCTAGTGGTCATAATATCCACTTTCATCATCTTTATCCTTTGGCTATTTCATAGCCCATAACCTGGAGATTAGTCTGTAACACAAACTCATACATTTCTATGCATTATCAACATGTAATTTCATACTATCATCATTTCAATTTGGTCTCTCGGTACCGATAAATTAACATCAAAGTTTTCCAGTTAGGAATAGATCTCATAATATCACATAATTCAATTTTGACACCCATTCATAAGATTATCATTTACCCAAAATAGATTGCATCATATCCAACCTCATTCTAATAGCATTTAAACATTCATCAATTTCACATTCTCACAATATGTCGCATCATATACATCATCATCAATACCATTTAAACATTCATAAAATTTACATTCACATAATATATCACATTACATACATCATCATCAACAACATTTAATCATTCATAAAAGTTCATACATTTAAAAGTTAAGTGTATCACTTAATAGTTTCATTGTGTCTAGAAAATAAAGTATATAGGCCTCAGGTAATCCTGGCTATCTAAGTCAAAAAGTGGTGTTACATACACCCAACCTTCGAGAAACATGTTCTCAAGGTGGTCAAAAAAGTGAAGGATAGTCTTGTTGTAATGTCTCAGCATCTTCCCAGGTAGTAGATCCTAGACTATACTTGTCCCATTGGACCTTAACTTGGTCTACTAGACGGTTCCTGAGCTGTCGGACTCTACGGTCCAATATGCGTAACGGTTCTACCGTGAGGGTTCCCACGTCTGATACCTACAATTCCTTCCAATTTAGTTTATGTGATTCATCAGCAACATAATGACATAAAACAGATACATGAAATACATTATGAGTTTTATGCAAGTGGGGTGGCAGTACGAGACGATAGGCAATGGGTCCAATTTTCTCTTAGATCCTGAATGGTCCTATAAATCGAGGTGACAACTTTGTCACCTTCCTGAACCGTATGGTACTCTTATTAGGCCTGATATGAATGAAAACCTGGTCTCCCACTTCATAACTTCGGTCGGTCCCATGTGCATCTGCATAGCTTTTTTGCCTATCTTGTGATTCCTTTAGTCTCTTCCTAATTTGAATCACCTGTTCCTCCATTTCTTGAATCAATTCTCGCCCAACTATTACTTGGGCTTCTACTCTATCCCAACTCAATGGCATTCTGCATGGCCTCCCATACAAAGCTTCGTAGGGTGGCATTCCGATGGAACTATGAAAACTGTTATTGTAGGCAAACTCTACCAAAGGTAGGTACTTCTCCCACTGGGTTTGATTATCCATTACATACATCCTAAGCATGT
>ML778175.1:1175063-1242765 GCA_009831015.1 Picea engelmannii | reverse complement strand
TGTAGGCAAACTCTACCAAAGGTAGGTACTTCTCCCACTGGGTTTGATTATCCATTACATACATCCTAAGCATGTCTTCCATGACTTCATTTACTCTCTCAGTTTTCCCATCTGTTTTAGGATGATAAGTTGTGCTTAAGTTCAACTGAGTCCCCAACACTGACTGTAAACTTGTCCAAAACCTAGAAGTGAATCTGGAGTCCCTATCTGAAATGATCTTCTTAGGTATCCCATGCAAATGGATAACCTCACTTACAAACACACATGCCACATCAGTGACATCGTAAGTGTCTCTAACCGGAATAAAATGAGAACTCTTGGTTAACTTATCCACTATCACAAGAATGGCATTGTGTATATGAGATGTGAGTGGCAACCCCACAACAAAATCCATAGAGATGACTTCCCATTTGGGCATAGGAACATCATGTGGTTGTAGGAGGCCTGGTGGGTGATGGTGATCAGCTTTCACTTATTGACACTCAAGGCATTTGGCGATGAAATGGACTACATCGTACTTCATGCCTACCCAAAAGAAGAGCTTCCTCATATCTACGTACATCTTCTTTACACCCGGATGCACACAATAAAGTGCTCTATGGGCTTCCTTCAGTATGATTCTTTGAATATCCCCATTCTTAGGGATGTACATCCTTCCTCGATATCTTAATAGTCCATCTATTTCTAGACTATATCCTTCATACTTTGGATCTAACTACCTCCCGCTCTGGAGGTTTGAAGTAACCTTTAAATACCAACTGTCTCTTGGGAGTTGTGTCAACACATGTTCTCTTAGATTGACCTTTAAGGTTACCAAGGAGAAGATATGTGGTCTCCTACTCAAGGCATATGCGACCACATTTTCCTTTCCCTTGATGTACGATATACCCAAATCGTACTCACTCATAAACTCACTCCATCACCTTTGCCTGGCATTCAGATCTCTTTGAGTGAAGAGATGTTTTAAAATTTGATGGTCCATTTTGAGCTTAAAGTTTCACCCAACAAGATAGTGCCTCCAAAGTTTCAGAGCTAGCATTACAGCTGCTAACTCTAAATCATGAGTCACATATAGTTCCTCATGTTTCTTCAACTTCCTTGACACATAAGCTATCACTCCTCCATCCTACATTAGCACAGCTCCCAACCCTTGCTTCGAGGCATCCGTGAAGACTGTGAAGTCCTTTTCCATATTCGACACTCGTAGAATTGGCGCACTAGTTAGTAACCTCTTAAGATCAATGAATGCACTATCACATTCTTTTGTCCATTCATACATGACCCCCTTGCATTGAAAAGTGGTGATGGGTTTCGCTATTTTTGAGAATCCTTCTACAAATCTCCGGTAATAACTTGCTAGCCCCATGAATCTTCTCACCTCATGGGAATTTTTCGGCACTGGCCACTCCATAATGGCCTTTACCTTTTCTGGGTCCACAGAGATTCCTTCACCGAAAATGATATGACCTAAATAGTGGATCTATTTCTGGAAGAAGGAACACTTTGACAATTTCCCATACAATTTGTTCTCTCTAAGGCAAGACAACACTATTCGCAAGTGTTCCTCGTGTTCTCTTTCATTCTTGGAATAGATGAGGATGTCATCTAGAAAAACTTGTACAAATCCAGAATACTCTGTTCATGAGGCTCATGAATACTGCTGGCGTATTGGTCAATCCAAAAGGTACTACAACAAACTCGTAATGTCCGAACCGAGTTCGAAAGGCAGTTTTTGAGATATCACCTTCCTTAGTCCTTAACTGATGATACCCTGATCTCAAATCGATCTTTGAGAATACCACTACTGCTTTCATTAGATCGAAGAGGTCATCTATTCGCGGCATTGGGTACCTATTTTTCTGTATCACGGTTCAAGTCCCTCTAGTCTATACACCGTCATAAGGATCCATCCTTCTTCTTTACAAAAATTACCAGTGCGCCCCAAGGTGAGACACTAGGCCTTATTAGCCCTAAGTCTAGTAACTCTTTCAACTGCATTTGCAACTCACAAATTTCTGGCGCTGTCATCTAATACATAGTTTTAGAAATTGGTTCTGCACTAGGTTTTAGCTCAATGGTAAAATCAAGCTCCCTCTCAGGAGGTAACCCTAGTAACTCATTCGGAAAAACATCCTGAAATTATGACAATACCGGGTGTTGATCCAATGAGGGTCCCTTCCTTTCATTCACTGCTTCCACTACATAAATTCGAAACCCTTGCCTCAAGCATCACTTAACCTTCATAGTTGATATAAAGCGTAACAACACTTTTCTCTGTACACCCTAGATATCTACTAGTCTTCCTTCATCATCGACACAAAGCACCCTCTTTGTGAAATAATCTACGAAAGCTCGATGAGCTGCTAACCAATCCATTCCAATGATTAGGTCATATGCCCCAAGAGCAGTGACGTATACCTTCAACCTGGTAGAACACACTCCCAGGTCTACTATACAATTATCAACACTAGGTCCTACTACTTGCTTTTCCCTCGAAGCCATCTCGACTTGTTTAAAGTCATCATGCTCATAGGCTGCCAACCCACTCTTTTCTAATGCAAATGGTGAAATGAAACTATCTGTCGCACCAGAATCAAACAAAATCTTAACATTGATATGATTTAGCGTACCTGATGACTCCACCACCATGGATTGATGTTCGGCCTGGTGATTATTAACCGCTATGTAAATCTGGTGGTTGCTACTTGCTCTCCCCATCGATGCCTTTCGTTCTCTATGCACGAACCCTGATTGTAACTCTGGGCAGTCACATTGGTAATGGGGTCCTCCGCACCCCCAACAGGTAACACGAGATTGAACCTGTGCACTGTTATGTGTCTGTCTCTGAAATGAGTTCCTTCCCCTGGAACCCCTGACCCTACTAGTTGTTCCCTGAGATGGTCGTGGACCTGTCTGCACCGTTGGCGATGAATGATATGTTGTACTCGCTACCATTGAAATCCATGTAGCTACTGTCCTTGGCGCGACTCTGTTACCATATGGCGGTGTCCTTGAGCCCCCTCCCCTAGGAAATTTCCTTGGGGCCTTCCCTACAAATCCAAGACGATGCAGAAATGTCGGTCTTGTACCCCCGATTAAGTTCATGTGTTCTTTCACATAACGTGCATTTTCCACCGCCTCCACTACTGAAGACGGCTTCCACATCCGCACCATAGCTCTTATCTTAGGGTTCAATCCATAGACGAAGTTCTCTACTTGTTGTTGGTTATTGTCCATATATGAAACATATTTGACCAATTCCATAAACCTGATCTCATATTCTTCTACAGTTCTATTTCCCTGTACTAAGGCATGAAATGCCCCTACCTGTTGTTCCTCGTAGTATGCTGGTAGATATTCCCTTCGAAACCTCTCCTTGAAAAGTTCCCAAGATACTGTGTTTGGGGTAAGGTGCAGTTGTCTTTCCAGGTTGCCCCACCAGTTCAAGGCATTGTCTCTTAACTGAAAAATTGTGATCTTCGCCTTTGAGTTGGATGCATAGTCCCTTAAGGTAAAACACCTTGTCATGCCTTCCAACCATGCTTCCGCGCATTCACTGGCGCGACCCCCGGCAAACTCTGTAAGTTTGATCTTATGCAATTCTTGTGTGATGTCCTCAAGTGAAGGTCCTCCCCCTGAATCCCTTGACGCTTCTGGATTACCCATTCCAGATGGTGGGGGTTCCACTTTAGTCCCTGTCAATTGTCGCCCCTTTAAAGTCTCGTTAATGGCTTCCAATGAGCACAGTATGAGGGCTAGTTCGGGTGATGTTGGTGGTGGTGTTGGCACTGCTTGCGACAAAACTCCCCTGCCTCGACTCCCTCAGGTCCTGACCATCCTGTATGCTTTAACCTGCATCACCCCAAAGTTGTCAGGGTGAGTTCAAGGACGTTTCAAATTGGTGCTACTTAAACTTAGAAACAGGGTTAGGCGTAAGTTTTCTTTACTTGTCTGTAAACATACATTACTCCATTAGGGGATTGGCTAGGTTAGGGTTAGGATTAAGCGTCTAAGCTTGATTTATTTACCCCTACGAAAATAACTATTGGTTCCCTTGCCCTGTAGCTACGCTAGCCTTGTTCCTTACTCACCACTTCCTATGCTTACTCTCCTAGTGCATATGTCGCCTCCTTCCCACTTGTCCTTGTCTAAGCCCTTTTAACTTTCTGATTACAACTTGATTAAAGTGACTTCCGACCTTATGATTATTAATTTACGTCGAAAGGCGTACACCTATTGACAATGGGCACAATTAATGATCTTTTAATATTATTTAACCTTAAACCATTATCTGATGGCTATGCATTGAAGATGCTGGCATATTCTTAGTCGTCCTCCAAAATCAATGAGTCAGATTTATTGTTCATAACTTTCTTACATTTATCAAGGCATCCGTTAACATGTTTTCTTGGTGGGTGGTCTTGGGTATGACAATTAAATTATTTATATGTGAAATTATTTGTAAAAGTCACATCGTGTGGTACGTTGGCAGGGCGGATGTTAAGGTCCTAACCCGCACATAGGTAGATCAATGTATTCAGATGTAATAAAGGTCAATATTAATAAGGCCTTTCAATAAAATAGAATAAGGTGGATGTAAGAAGACCTAATAGAAGCTTCTGCTTCTAGAAGAATCTTCCTCTAGATGCTTCTCTTAATAGAAATATTTAGTATAAATAAGAGGCGAGGGTATGAGAACCCTAGCTTGGAGATTATTGTAACAGAGCATTGCTCGACTGGAGGTTTCCCCCTCGAAGAGGCCTGTGAACATTGCTTTCTGAATCAAAGTGCTTTTCTATTGCTATTTCGTGTATCATTTCTGTGTATTGTTAAGATTATGCTGGATATTTTACTATTATTCTGCCATTTCTAGCATTATATTTCTGTTCTGTATATTTTATATATCTGGTATCTTGCAAGTGGTATCAGAGCACTTTCCTTGGCAAAAATTGTGGGTATTTTTTTTTCACAGTAGAGATGTATTCCGGCGTCTTTAAGCCACAAAGATCTGTCGTTACACGCATAAACCCGCGGTTGAGGGATTCATACATGCAGGAAATACAAGTGGTTCTTAAGTGCACATCTATTGGCCACCCTTGTAACCCCTGTTGGTACCCCTTTGAGTGGTAGCACATTAGACAACACCTATGTATGGATCAGCCTATATTTTCTGAAGCCCTCTTTAGATAAACCTATCAGCCACCGGACTGCTATAGTGTCACCGAGAACAACACTCGGGAAGATACTCTCTAGTACCTGGGTAGTCGGGTAGTACGACTAAGGGTATGGTCTATCCTCCTTTGTTAGTGCCCTGAGATATTGAGATGAGTACTACTATTGGACCCCACACGTATATCAGAGAGCTATAGCACAGGGAAAACCCTTGTCTGTAGAACCCTTTAATACCTAACCCTTGGGGAACATAAACAACAACATAAACAAATTAAACCGGCGAGATCTATTGACGCGCATCTGTGTTCGCGTTGCTAAGTAAATACTCTCTGTTTCAGAATTTGGGGATTTCACCACTGCAGCATTCTTCAAACCAAAGTATAACCCTGTAGCTGTTCAAAAGAAAAAAAAAAGAAAATTCTGGAAATTTTTTCACCATTATTTGAGACCTATTCCATTAGACTCATCTCTTCTCCCTTATCACATTCATCCATATCATTTTTCTGCAAAACTTTTTGACCCCGCCCGCTCCCTTTCCAGTTCACCCATCATCATGGCCCATACCCGTAGCCAAGAACTAGAGTCTCGCTTCAACACCTTGCAATCTGGTTTCCTTGAGACCCAACAAGAAGTGCAACAACTCAGTGCTACTATTGACTCCCGTGATGCCTCCATGAATGCCTCCATAAATGTAGTTGTGCAGTTCGCAATGGCGGAATTCAAACACGAACTAACCACCCAGATTGAATCTGTCTTTGCATCAATCTGCACCAAACTCAAAATCCCTACAGATGACTCTTTTCGTGACGCACATAAAAAGACTGAAGGTGAAACTTCTTCCCATTCCTTTCAACCCCATCACTTTCAAAGGGACATACACTTTCCACGGGTGGATGTAACCAAATTTGATGGCTCAGACCCCACTGGTTGGGTCACACAAATGGAACATTATTTCTCTCTCTACAACATTACAGATTACTTGGACAAACTCAGGTATGGTATTCTCCATCTAGATCAAGAACGCTGGCAATGGTGGCAATGGAGAAAAACTTCCCATCAAGGATATATTGCTTGGACCCAATTTGTTGCTGAGCTTTATGAACGCTTTGACACTGACACCAACCATTTGGGCCATTTGACAAAATTGAAGAAATCAGGCATAGTCAAAGACTTCATAGCTGCATTTGAGCGTCTAGCTTTTCAAACAGAGGTCATGACTGATGCTTTCTTTCGAGAGTGTTTTATCAGTGGCCTCAAGGAGGAGATTAGGGCCCATGTCCTCATGGCTCTACCTACAACTTGGGTGGAGGCTACCAAAAAAGCTAAAGAATCACAACAAATTGTTTCCTCTCAAAACCGTAATCCTTCCTTTATCCCGTGCCCTAAACCAGTAAACCCCACTACTCCCTCTGCCCCATTAAAAATCCAAAAATTTACCAGGGATGAAATGGATGAATGCCAAATCAAAGGCCTCTATTATAATTGTGATGACAAATATTTCCCAGGCCACAAATGTAAGGAAAAAAATCTCTTTATGGCCATCTCTGAGGATATTCAATAAGAAGATGTTGACACTCCCCCTGTGCCCGAGTCACCAGAAATCTCTTATATAATCCCTCCCTTCGACCCTCCCGAAGTGGAACTGATTATTTCCCTCAATGCTCTCACTGGATTCTCTACCCCCCAAACCCTCAAGTTAATCAGTTGCATCAAGCAACGAAAGGTCATCATTCTGGTTGATAGTGGCAGCACCCACAATCATCGCCGCATTGCCCAAGAAACCCATTGCTACATCCATGCTGTCAACAATTTCCAAATCATGATTGCCAATGGTGGTTCTATGAAATGTGGCGGGCACTGTGAAAATGTGCGTCTCCAAATAGGTGACTACCACCTCAAATCCCATATGTTTACTATTGACATGGGCGGTTGCGACATTGTGTTGGGTGCAGATTGGCTAAGGACTTTGGGTCCCATTCTCATGGATTTTCATAACTTAACCATGGAATTCGACCAAGGAGGCCACCAATATAAATTTCAAGGCATCACTGTTGGTTCACCTGAGATCATCAGTTCTCATCGCATGGAAAAACTGCTCAAAAAAGGTCATTCTGGTGTCATTGCCCAACTCCACGCCATACAAGCCATAGAGACACCACCAATGCCCCAAGACCTCCAAGCCCTCCTTTCTAAACATCAAACAATATTTTCCACTCCCTAAGGACTCCCCCCTTCCCGCGGTGTCCATGATCATTCCATTCCCCTTGTCCCAGGAAGCCTTCCCCCCAATATACGTCCATATCGCCACCCCTTTGCACAAAAAAATGAAATTGAAAAAATGGTCCAAGAACTCCTTACTACCGGAGTCATCCATCCTAGTACGATCCCTTACTCCTCTCTGGTCATCATGGTACTGAAGAAAGAAGGTTCTTGGAGAATGTGTCCTGACTTCCGCACTCTCAACAAGCTAACCATTAAAGACAGATTTCCCATTCCTATCATTGATGACCTTCTAGATGAATTGAGTGGCGCCCAATTCTTTACCAAACTTGATCTTCGCTCAGACTATCACCAGATACGCATGAAAGAGGCTGACATTCCCAAGACGGCCTTTCGCACTCATGAGGGCCACTATGATTTTTTGGTCATGCCCTTTGGCTTGTGTAACAGCCCCCCCACCTTCCAGAGCCTCATGAACCATGTCTTCCGACCTTTTCTCCATCATTTTGTCTTAGTTTTCTTTGATGATATCCTCATATATAGCAAAACCTGGACATACCATCTTAATCATGTGGATCAAGTTCTCCACCTACTCTCTCAGCACCAGCTTTTCCTGAAACAGTCCAAATGTTCTTTTGGTGCCTCCGAAGTAGAATACTTGTGTCATCTAGTGGGAAAGGATGGCATCAGGGTGGACCCGAGAAAGATTGAAGCTATGTAAGACTGGCCGCACCCAAAGACTCTCAAAATCTTGCGTGGATTCTTGGGCCTCACAGGGTATTATCGCAAGTTTGTTAAGAACTATGGAAAGATTGCAGCACCTCTCACGGCTCTCCTAAAAAAGAACTCTTTAACTTGGACTCCAGCAGCTGCTCAAGCTTTTCAAACCTTGAAGACGGCCATGTGCACCACTCTGGTTCTGGTCCTTCTCGACTTCACAAAGACTTTTGTGTTGGAATGTGACACCTCAGGGAAAGGAATTGGTGCTGTCCTTATGCAATAGGGTCGCCCTTTGGCCTTCACTAGCAAGCAACTCTCTGACAAGAACCTGGGAAAACCCATTTATGAAAAATAAATGTTTGCGATTCTACATTCCGTTGAGTTGTGGTGTCCGTATCTCTTGGGGCAACGCTTCCAAATTAAGACAGACCATCAAAGCCTCAAGTACTTTCTGGAACAACACATTTCCTCCCAGGAACAACAGAAATGGGTGACTAGGCTCTTTGGATATGATTATGAGATCATTTACAAGAAGGGAAAAGACAATGTCATGGTGGATGCACTGTCCCAAAAATATGAAGACGAAGGCTCTCTTTTTTCTCTTTCCTTCATTGTACCTA
The DNA here is from genome assembly GCA_009831015.1 of Picea engelmannii. Lineage (NCBI taxonomy): Eukaryota > Viridiplantae > Streptophyta > Pinopsida > Pinales > Pinaceae > Picea > Picea engelmannii. Next base: position 1,234,033 of record ML778175.1, on the reverse strand, counting down.
ATTGGCTCCAAGTTGTGCGCTAGGAATGGCTTCAAGATCCCAAAAGTTCGCATATGATCCAGCAACTATAGAACAAGGCTCTGGCTCCCCTAGGATACTCCTAGCTCTAGGATGAGCTTCGATACAAAGGTCGCTTGTATTTAAGTAAACAATCCAAGCTCAAATCCATGGTGCTTACTGAGCTTCATGCTACACCCACAGTGGGGCACTTAGGGTTCACCAAAACATATGACCGAGTCAAACGCTCCTTTTTCTGGGATGGTATGAAACAGGACATCCGTAGGTTTGTCGCTGAATGTGAGGTGTGTCAACGCAACAAGGGAGAAATAGTCAAATCTCCAGGCAACCTCCAACCGCTTCCGATTCCCCCTGCTATTTGGAAGGATATCTCTATGGACATTATTACAGGCTTACCCAAATCGGGGAATAAATCAGTCATAATGGTGGTGGTGGATCGCCTCTCCAAGTATGCTCATTTTTGCACTCTTTCCCACCGATTTATTGCATCCATGGTGGCTCAAATTTTCATGGACCAGGTCTTCAAGCTGCATGGCATGCTGCACTCTATTGTTTCTGATCGCGACCCAACTTTCACAACCAATTTTTGGCAATAATTGTTTAAGCTACAAGGCACACAATTGCATCTCAGCTTAGCTTATCATCCCCAAATGGATGGTCAAACAAAAGTTGTCAACAAGTGTTTGGAAACATATCTGAGGTGCTTTGCCTCTAAAAAACAACACCCGTGGGATCAATGGTTACCCCTCGTTGAATGGTGGTACAACACTACATACCATACAACCACTCGCATGACTCCCTTTGAAGCAGTATATGGACAGAAGCCACCTTCAGTTCTCTCATACTTATCGGGTACCTCGAAGGTCCAGGCGGTTGACCAAACACTGACAGTTCGAGAGGACATCCTTTGTACCCTTAAAGAGAACTTGGTCATGGCACAAAATAGAATGAAGCAGTAAGCAGATCAAGGTCGCTCTGAACGTCAATTTGCAGAAGGGGATCAGGTGTTTCTGAGACTGCAACCATATAAGAAAACTTCCCTCAAGGCTGAGCATTTTCATAAGCTAGCACCCAAATTCTATGGCCCTTACACAGTTCTCAAGCATGTGGGACAAGTCACATATCAGTTAGCTCTGCCCAGTCAGTCGAAGCTACATCCTGTTTTTCATGTTTCATGCTTGAAGAAGGTGATTGGAACCAGGTGCCAAATTCAAACCAACCTTCTAGAGTTACCTGAAGAAGGCTCGATTTGGCTACATCCAGAAGTAGTTTTGGACCAGCATGAGCGTCACCTGCATCAGAGAACCATCAAGGAAGTGCTAGTACAGTGGAAAGACATGACTCCAGCAGATGTCACTTGGGAACCAGCTACCATTCTGCAACAGTTTCCACATCTCAAGCCTTGAGGATAAGGCTGTTTTTAAGGGGGTGGACATGTTAAGGTCCTAACCCGCACATAGGTAGATCAATGTATTCGGATCTAATAAAGGTCAATATTAATAAGGCCTTTCAATAAAATAGAATAAGGTAGATGTAAGAAGACCTAATAGAAGCTTCCTCTTCTAGAAGAATCTTCCTCTAGATGCTTCTCTTAATAGACATATTTAGTATAAATAAGAGGCGAGGGTATGAGAACCCTAGCTTGGATATTATTGTAACAGAGCGCTACTCAACTGGATGTTTCCCCCTCGAAGAGGCCTGTGAATATTTATTTCTAAATCAAAGTGCTTTTCTATTTCTATTCCATGTATCATTTCTATGTATTGTTAAGATTATGCTGGATATTTTACTGTTATTCTACCATTTCTAGCATTATATTTCCGTTCTATATATTTTATATATCTGGTATCTTGCACTTGTAGTCATCCTCACAGTCCAAAAACTATACCATTACATTTTGCTTCACAAAACCAAAGTCATAGCAGATTCCAACCCCATGCAATACTTGCTCAATCATCGGCAAATTAAAGGCAAATTTTCCCAATGGATCGTTATCCTCCAGTAGTACTATCTCGAATTTTCAACCCCCAAGAGCAAGAAATCTCTCATCCTCACCGAACTTGTCACAGCCTTCCCTTCCGATACTACTTGTGCCCCCGTCAATACCGACTTCCCCGATGAACATCTCTTTTACATCACTTCGGATGATCCTTGGTATGACGACCTCCTCTTCTACCTTCGAACCCAAAATTTTGGTAACCACCTCTCATGAGATGATTGTCACCGTATCTTCCACCAGGCCCCTTGCTATCTCCTCATCGAATATATCTTATATCGACGAGGGGTCGACACCATACTTCTTCGATGCTTAACTATCGACGAGGTTGATAGAGTCTTGAACGACTGCCATAGCGGTGCGTGTGGGGGCCATCTCTCAGGGATGTCCACTGCTCAGAAAATCATTCAAGCAGGTTATTTTTGGCCTACATTGTTTCACGATTGCATTCATGCCATGAAGTGATGCGATAAATGTCAACTTTATGCCAAAAAAACACGAGCACCACCCACTCTTCTTCACCCAGTCATTACTACCTGCCCCTTTTGTAAATGGGGCATCAACTTCATGACTTGTGATCCCCCATCCAGCAATGGACACAAATACATCATCGTCACAGTCAATTACTTCACAAAATGGGTTGAAGCCATGCCTACCTTCAACAACACTACTGACACTACAACGCATTTTTTCTTTAATCACGTCATATCCTTCTTTGGAGTACCACTCCAACTAGTCTCTGATCATAGGAAACATTTTGATAATGATATTTTCGTCAAACTCTCATCTCAGTTAGCATTCTCCCATGATTTTGCCTCACCATATTACCTTCAGTCCAATGAACAAGTCAAAGCAGTTAACAAGGTCCTCAAAACCATGTTACGACACACGGTTAACAAACATAAGGCCAATTGGCATCATATGTTATTTTTCATGTTGTGGTATTACCGTATAGCCATGAAAATGGCCACTGGTTTCACACCATTTCATCTAGTCCATGGGGTCGAGGCCAGTCTTCCTATCAAGTGCAAAATTCCCACCTTACACACCGCAATTGAGCTATTATCCAACACTGCTCCAATGGAGCAGTGTTTGCTGAACTTAGAGTCCCTGGATGAAGATCGTCGATATTCATTATGGAATAATGAAGCATCCAGAAAATGGTCAAAGGCCACCTTTGATCGCTATGTCAAACTTCACTCATTTCACGAAGGTGACCTTGTCCTTGCTTACGATATTGCTCACGATACCCTTGGTCATGGAAAATTCGAGTCACTATGGCATGGCCCATACATTATCCAACATTTCCTCACCAAAGGCACCTACATCCTAGCTTCTCCTGAGGGCCTCTCTCATAAAGAAGTCGTCAATGGGTTATACTTAAAGAAATTTTATGCCTAAGCGTATCCATTCTACATTAGGTTATTTCTTTTGTAGTGTTTTTAATCTTTTTCCCATACCTCATGTCTCAACTATCATTTGTGTTATTGACAAATTCTTCCTCCATCGGCCTACCACATCAGTTATATCGATGGCGCCAGCCATTGGACACAAAATCTCACTTCGATAGCTTGGGCCCTCTATTCCCCCTCACATGAACTGCTCCACTCTAGCAGCATATGTTTGGGTTCAACAACCAACAACCAAGAAGACTACACTACCATTATTAGCCTCCTCGTCGATGCCCATCATCATTGTATTCGTCACCTTAGCATCTTTCTTGACTCCCAACTAGTTTTCCTCCAACTCAACAATGTGTATTATGTCTGTGATCCTTGCTTCTTTCGCAAATACCTGCAAGTTAGACTTTTATCTCGACATTTTGATTTCATTACATTTACACATATTCCAAGACAATTGAATCAAATCATAGATAACTTATCTAACATTATACTCGATTGGCATATATCACACCACGATACATTTACACATACATAAACCATCAAGAGTCTGTCACAACATATATAGTTTAGACGTCATAAATAACATTAAAAAAAAAAAGTTCTTAAACACATGTGAACATCACAAAGACCCCAAAATGTATATCCATATATATATATATATATATATATATATATCGGTCAACAGTGCCATCAAAATGTTTACATACACATAGAATACATTGTATACAAAATCTGCAGGCCAGTAAACCACCTCGGTACAAAACTAGTGTCACTACACCAAAATGGGCTCACCAACCTATATATAATATACAAAAATACATAGAGCGACACTCATGGTGCCTCTAGAGAACCACCTCCTAGACCTCCCTAAGGCGATGGTGCCCCACCCACTATCAGTCTCTCCAGACCTAGAGGTAACCGTCTGGTCATCGCAGCACCTGCTACTGCTACTTGTCGAACCACAGTCCACCACATCAACAGAAATCCCACACACTGCTCAAAGACGCTCTCATCCTAGATGCACGACCACATGCCCTCAGGCACTCCCTGTAGCACCACTTCCAAGCAACGGTGAATATCCTCAAAATCTCCCTCGGCCTCAGCTGGAGGAGCATGTTATGGCCCTACACCAGGGTCGTCAAAACAGTGTCTCCTAGCTACCCTCTCCTTTCCAGCTAGTATCACCTCCACATCCTCACACTGTCGTCTCTCCCCTGCCCACGGATCCCCCTGTGGAGGCCTCACCAGCCCTTGACGAGCCAGTGCTCTCATCAACTCAATGTCACGCCCATGAGGTCCCACATCTGCATATACAAACAAACAAGGGATAGCATCAACATCCATCTATACATAATACATAGGTCATACTATCTCAAAAATCAACATATCAAACAAATCACAAACATACCTCGGTGGTCAAACACCGCTTTCAGAGGTAACACCATATCTAGATCACCCCGGAAGTGAACCCCACAGTATGGATACTACAATATGATCTGCGGCATCTGCCACCACACCTGTACAACCTCGGCCATGAAAAAATTTCCACCCTCACCACCACCATGGTGAATCAAAATCTGCGACCACCGCCTTAGTCATGAATCTCACGCACCAGGTGCTCCCAATAAAACTCTAGGGCACAACATCATCACCCTCTCCAAGAACCATGCCACCAAGATGGACTGAAAGGAAAAGTCCCCTGAGTCTGAAACCTGACACCTGTCGAGCTGCCCTACCATATTGGCATGTAGCATCAATCCCCAGGCAAAGTGCTCTCCCACCAATTCCCTCTCCATAATCCTTAGCTGACCACCACTGATCCATTGATTTGCAAGGGATCCATAAACCCTCACCACGATCACTTCTACATAGCGGTGAACCAAAGCATCCATCGCTCCGATACTCACTACAGAGACAGACATAAATTTATCTCTCGAATAATACCTCTGGCCCAAGGTAGCCAACTTCCCATCCCCAGGTAAGAAAGGCTCCATCGGTAGGGGCATTTCTCGAAAAGGGAGCCCAATCAAAAAGTACACATCCTCCACCACAGTGAAGGCTAGCTACTCACCTCGCACCATAAAACAATGAATATTTGGACTCCACATCCAGATCAAGAACTCTAACAAGTACTCCTGGGCCCGGATCAAGGGGCACTCAAAAAACTTCAACAAACCACAAGTTTCCAAAGTAGCATGAACCACCAGCTCCTCAATAGTCATGGCCTCCCTCAGTTGTGACTAGTCCCGCTCTCACCAATGAACTAGCATCGTCCCAGTACTCACTTGCAACCACATAAATCTAGTCCTAGATCATCCATCTCAAACATAAACACATTAAAATCTCCAAAAAAGATGATTTTTTCACCCGTCATCCTTTCCTCCAAGGAGGAGTTGTTTAAACCCACAGGCATTCAAAAAATCATTCACATGGATTCATAGACCAGTTCTAATGTTTGGTTGTGTTTTATTTGTAGTTCTGAGTTCAGGGTTTGATTTGCAAGTTTATGAAGGCGAGAAAATGCAATTCAATCAGCGGGACACATAGTTTCAACCATCTATTTCAGCTCAGAATCATTATTTCAGCATGTAAAAAAAAAAAAAAAAAATCACTATTTCAGCATGTTGTAACAACATGTAAAAATTTCACTGTTTCAGCATGTTGTAGCAGCGAAAATTTCACTGATTTAGCATGTTGTAACAACATGTAAAATTGGTTTTATTGTGATTTACTATTAAGCATGTTAAAACATTCATTCTTGAAATCCAAATCATCCCTATGTTTTGATCCTCGCGATCGCTCGAAGCACGGAGGAGAGCATACTTATTCTAAAAAAAATTAAAAAAAATCTACCTACTTTATGCTAATTAGAATTAAAAATTAGTTATGTGTAATTAAACTTCCAGTGTAGCCACCCACGTAGCAGTAACATCAATATGTTCAGTTATAATTTCTTGAATGAAAAGTGAAAATATACGAGAGTGAATGAATCTAGTCGCTGTAACGGAAAACTAACTAAGTAAAAACAAAAAGACTAATCTAATTGAGTAGTTACCTGGAACCATTGTTCAATAAGGCTTTCGTAGGTGCAACTTTCCTGAATCATATCATGTTGTAACTCCTCTTCATCTTCCTCGATTTCCTATTCGAATGATTGTTCGTCATCGGATATGCAGGATTCTTCAGATGTTGAATCTTCAATTGTTTCTGGAGGAGTATTTGAATCTTTGATCCTTGAAAAGATCTCCCCTTCCAAGGAAGAGGAGATCCCGACATCTACCAAGATCTGAGTGAGTAGTTCCAAGATGAAACTCATTGTTAAATCATGTTAAAAAGAAGGATTCTTATAGCACCCAAATCAAAATGAAAAACTTTTAAAAAAACACTCTTGCTAAAACATAAAAAAAATTACTCTTCACAGTTGTGGAAAATAAAACGTTTCGGATAGTTGGTCAGGGAGAACATGAGCAGTCTCCATTCAAGTAGCTCTTAAGACCCCTAGAACCAATACATGTAGATCATACTTGCAAAAATTTAAACTAATCTTGCAGAAATTGAAATTTACACCCTAATTACACTTGCAGGAATTGAAATTCACACTCTAGAGTTGGCAGGGAGAACATGAGGAGTATCCACTCAAGTAGCTACTATGACCCCTTACCAACACATGCAGGAATTGAAATTTACACTACCCTACATGTCCTTACCTGTATGTCACCTCAGAGTTAGGATCATGTCTAATCACACTTGCATAAATTGGAATGAAAAAGAAACTAATACCTCAATCCATCGTGCTTCCCCGGCAACAACACCAAAATGTTAGGCGGAAATATTGTCATTTAATTCCATTATAGTATTTTACCAACCATTTAATTTGTCAATCCAAGGTTCGTAGGCTTACAAAGCACATACACTATATATGCATGACTGAAGTAGAAGTAATCTAATCTAAATTGCTGAAATGAGACTAATCTAGGAAACCAAGAAATTGCATAAAGGAAAAGTAATAAAACATGTGAAGAGTTAACGACAAATAGCATATGTGAGCTCACACAATAAAGCTATCTTTAATTACATAACAGTAATCAAATGAAAATCATGAAAGCATAGCAATGAAAGAATATGAATCAAAGCTAAGAATCCCTTTCTCTTTTGAACCCTAATCACTACTCTGATTCTAATTACATCCTAATTGAATAATATAATTGCATCCTAATGAAGAGAGAGAACTCTCTTTTATACATGAGAGCCTTGAATATAAGATAACCATCTCATTATTATAGATCCACTATTCTCTCAACCTATTTCTCATTATTACAAAATATATTCCCTTTAAATCCTCACACATATTTCTCATATATCTTGGATAAGATATTCCAACCAAATCTCCGTGATCTTCTCCTTGGAATGGGCTTGAATTATATCCTCAAATATTGAAATGGTGGAGGAAGTATTCGAAAATTCCTTTGAATTAATCCTTCACATATTCCTACCCATTACAAAGCTCTCACATATTTGAGATATATATCAAAACATGTTGTTTTTCTAACATTTAATCACAAATTCCTTTTAAATACTAAAATGAATAAAGTGTAGAACAATAAGGTGAAACCCAAGTATATTTATGGAAATGATATCATGAAAGGTTAATGGGGCGATGAAATGTGAAGAAGTATGATGGGAAAGGTGGATGAAAATAGGACATTTATGAGCCCCGACATACCCCCCAACTTAACTTGTTGCATGTCTTCATGCAACCATGCATGGATCTTCTCAAGAAATTTTGGCATCTGAATGTTGGCTTTGAGTGATGATAATAAATGTTTCCCAGGATGGGATTTACATGAGTAACAATTGACATTTTCTTATGGTTGGTTCTTGTGTGACAACCATGAATATAAAGAATGTTGGTTCTTGTGTTAACAACATTCATTTCGTTACTTGTTCTCTTGCTGTTATGATAATAATTTACCCATATTTTTATTTCCAGTAACAACTAATATTTTCTTATGGTTGGTTCTTGTGTGACAACCATGAATATAAAGAATGTCGGTTCTTGTGTTAACAACATTCATTTCGTTATTTGTTCTCTTACTGTTATGATAATAATTTTCCCATATTTTTACTGGAAAATGTATGCTATCAATGTGCATAAGGAAAACATCACTGAGTATAAGAAATCCCCCCCTTTTTTTTGTATGTGTGAATCATGCCAATATGTATATAAGTGCTTATGAAGTAAAGTGAAACAAAGTATCGTTGGAAAAGAAATGTTGGAAAACAAATGTTCATAACTTGTAAATGAGACAAAAAAATGGAATGATGGTCGTGGAAAAATGGAGTGATGATAGTGAATAAGGTCTCCTACCCCCCAACTGAACTTGTTGCATGTCCTCATGCAATGTGGCATAAGTCGTAAAAGTGAAAGAGGAAAGGGAACTGAATGAGGGAGTTTTCCAAATTATTCATTGCTAGTGGTTTGAGGAATTAAATGATTAAAGTGTAGAAAATAGCATACCTCCACTTACCCAAAATGTTGATGAACTATGCAATAGGAATATGGTTGATGCGGTTGTTAGATCATAGAAGATGTCACTACTGTAAGATCATATGGAAAGTGATTGTTGCTGTAGTTGTGACTACTATTTGCTGGATCATAGAATGCAAAGTGGAGGGATCTGAACTGCTGCTGAATGCACCATGGAAAAGAGAAAGTATGAAAGTGGAACTGCAGTACTCTCAGAGAGTGGTAGTCATGGTGTTGTAACTGCTGATAGCGTCATGAAAAGTGTATAGTCTTCACCCGCTGTGAAACCTAATGGTACAATTCTAATCATGTGAATGAATGTGTCGATGTCGAGCATGAAAAGAAGTCATTGGATTACCAACCAATGATGAATGTCATTAACTAATGCAGAGCAACTCACCATTGATGTCAATGAGTGACAAGGTACCCAAGTACATCTATTGAAGTGCGAATAGATGTGCTAATGTCGAGCCACTTGCAAGATCTGATGATCAAGGGACATTGATGTATTCCCATGATTTTCAGTGAAAGAGCTTTCCCTTAAGGCATGCAAGCCTCCAGGTACTCAAAATGAACTCTAGTCTATATCCTAGATAAGGTGTTGAGGTCGATGGGGAAAGACTTGTTGAAAGGTGGGCCTTAAGGAATCCCACATCAGTCAATGTGAGTTTGTACAAAAAATATTTGGTCGCACTATAAATGGAAAGAACTCACGGTCAAGCAGTGTGGATCAATAGGGCAAGGAAAACAAGGCAATGTAATCATGGAAAGAGAACTGAATGGTTTTATTCGTAAGTCAAACGGGAAGGGAAAAAGAAGCCAAAAATGAACTTAAAAAAAAAGGATAAAGGAATGTATGCAACTCATAAAGGTAGGCATGCATGAAGTCGTGAAGGATAAGGCAATGGCAAATGGGCTTCAAGACATGGATGACCAATATGCTTTGAATGAGTAATGCGAGGCAAGAAGTCATAATGCAAAATGGTGTTTTGGGGAATGTGTGTCGTGTAACAACGAATATCAGGATGCGTAAAAAGTTTTTGTGTGATAGCAAGTTGTCGTTGTGTAACAACAAACATAGTGATGTGTAACAACTTATGTTTAGTAACAACTCCTTCAAGTTGTCTGGAAAACATGTTGTTTTGAAAAATATCACTTCATCAATTTGTTTGTCTTTGAACCTGAAAAAGATTTAGCACTAATCTTGCATAAAAACCGTGAGATTTGCGAAAAACATGTTATGCAGAAATAAGTGCAAATGCAACAAATCCAAGAAATAGACTACGTTTTTATACCTGTTGCCCTTGCATACTTATTTTTCTTAGCTATATCAAATTTGCATAATAACCAGTGGCTGAGAATTGTCACTAAAGTCCTGGAATATTTAATATGTTGCTTGTCAAATTTATCCAAGAAATTAGTCAAGTTGCTCCAGTGATTTTAATTGTTTTTCTGCATAATCATGAATAATTAGAGCATACACAATAGTCGATCAAGTAAGAGAATAGAACAATTGATCCTGTAAGAGAACACAGCAGTCGATCTTGTAATACAATGCCTGCAAAAACACGTTAATTATAATGTGCATGGTGGGACGATAAATGGCAACATAACCCCCAATTTCCCACAAAAATCCTCTGTGCTCTATGTGAGGATGAGATGGAGATTCTAATTTCAGCACTTGAAATAGGTGGCTATCAAAAATTTTGTACATATCGATGGCTTGCATATAGCTAACAAAATTGGAGGCATCAAAATTTCAGGTGTTTTCTAGATTTGACTTCCATATTACATCTTTGACATGGAATTGGTTAACCAAAACACTCTTTCCAGACTCCTTTGTCTTCGATGGACTAACCTCTATTAATCGTAACAACCCCAATATCTAAATAACGATATAACCACTGTTTCCTATTGGTTTACCATGCTGAAAGAATCACATGGCCAAATATGCGTTTCAACATTAAGAAGCATACAATGCCTGTAAAACTACATCTGAAGATCAATAGTAGTCTGGCTACCACCAAAATGACCAACTATCTTACAATAATGAACCTCCCAACAAAGTTGATGGGATGCTCCTTGGGGTAAAAGAATTAGGCCAAGTTGAAATGGAAATTCAATGTTCCAAATCGTAATCATTAACATGTCAACCATGTCGCATGTCAATGTAGTGAAATGTGAAATGAACACGTCAATATCAATGCCATAAAGGTGGCTGAGGATAGGGATTATCGGCTTTTTGTTGTTATAAATATGGTTAGACTACCAATCGATGTGAAAGAAATTGAGTACAAATCTACTCTAGGAATTGCACGACCAAAGAAGTTTTAGAGATAGATGAGGTCTAAAGGAAGCCAATCTCAAATAAACTATATTTTTCAAGGGTCACTGTATACAAATATCATCATGAAAAATCCTCTGCAATGTCCCTTTCCCTACATGAAGATGAAATTGATGCAAGATAAAAAATTCCCAATTGCTATGAGTCCTCAATAAAGATTCTGCAAATAAAATCTTGAAACCATTTAGAGTATAGTTTAGGATCGACTGTAGATATTGAAAGGGAATCAAACTGAAGGGACTTGTACGCATGCTCGAGTCTCTTGGTAATATCATAATATTGGAGAATATCTATGAAGCCAAAGTGCAATACCACATCATAAACCTCACCAAACAACTCTCACTCCAGATGAGAATCCAACTCACTACCAGCCAACCTTTGCTCAGCCTTGGCAGGCATGTTTATGCCCAGTTGTTGCATCCGCAGCTTGCTGGTTGTTCTTGGCAAGGATACCTCCACTTTACCAACTTGTATTGATTTTAAAGGGTCACCAAATCCATGTGACAATAGTAAATCACCATTTTGATCTTCTGTTAAAGCAACAAAATATGAAGGTTCAGTAGAATTCCACTTATCCTCTATTGGTCCATCAAAAATTCTCTGTGTATCAATGGCATCCTCTGGCACATGCAACTCAGTAGAATTCCATGGAAAAAAAATTTAGCATTTTGAGGGGCTTGGAAGTGAATACCCAACAAAATATTGTAATCCATGATTCTCTGGGACTCCAGGAACTTGCAGTCACAATCTATTTGTTGGAGAAGAGTTTCGTACCAAAATGGGTCCAGACGAAACACAAAGTCCAAGTCAAGATCCTTGAGAGTAGTTTGTTTCACTAATTTCAACTTTATCTGTTGAGTGACCTTGAGATGAGCCTTTCAAGTCATAACGTCTATGTATCTATAGTTCTTAACATAATATATTCCCCATCACCATAAAATGGATCTTCTGTCCTCCTGCTACTTTTACACTATGAAGGCCAAAACAAAATTTTGATCAAAGCATGTTCGTAAGCACGAACATGATTATAGTAGTTTGGTAGCATTCCAAGGAGTACCTTCACTTCAGATTTCCACATTGTCTTTATCATAAAATTATCATCGTGAGAAAGTTAGAATACACTCCCACTCTTCCCTGGGGATGACATCTCCCTTAGTGCATCATTTCCGCATATAGAAAGCATATATTCAACTGCATCAATATTGAACAACTCTCACAGGTGCCTAAAAACCATAGGATAGGCTAATGAAGTTTTCTTGTGCTCATAAGTATCATTAAGCCATCCACCTAAAGCAACTCCAATAATAGCACCTGCTACTACCATGCTAACAATAGTGTCCTCATTCCAGAAACCATAAGAGATAGCAGCAAGGCAAAGAATACTGTCTGAATATTAGTCTCAAGAAGGCATAAGGTGGAGTTTTGCAGGTGCTAGAAACGAAAGTGATTTGTGATTTGCCTCTCATATTACATGGGTAGAACTTGATCAAGACCACATCAACTGAGCATGCAATAACCTTATGCCAGTTAACACAGATATGCACAGATCTACATGGATATGCAAAGGATGTGGTAGATTGGCAGAAAGAGAAAGATGTATCTCCCTAATACTAGCAATGGTAGCACGGAGGTCAAAAAAATGGATTTTGCAAGATTCGCTACAAATATCTATTGCAGGATTCGCTAAAAATCATCGTCGAGATCACATGGATTTGAAATATCCAAGCACTGCCATCGTTACACAAGCTAGTGATGAAGTTATGGCGGGACAATACTTTTTCATATTACTAATTCTGATACGAGGGCATCGTCACTCCAGCATAGTGAGGCTCACGCAACCTCAATCCTTCATTTCATCAAGGATACATCCAACATTTTGTCAATCTATTATTTGACCTATTACTTATAATGTGGATTCATCCTAACCATAGATGAGAGTTGGCTATTTTGGTAGCAACCGATACGCAAGAATAAGGATTTATTTTCTTGTTTTTCAACCAAATCTGATTCGGTGGTTAGGATCAAGATCCATAAGAGAATCAAAGAGATAATCGACTATTCTACACATAATTTCCAAATAATTCGGAGACTAGGTGTTATACTATGGCTATTGCAGGTTTGGTGTGGATAATGCGCAATCCAGAGCAAGTGGGTAACACAGTTTCGACCACAGTTACAGATTTTAGAAGGATGAAGGCAAGAAGATGGCATCACTGTGCTCTCAAATTAGTGAAAAGTTTGCAGGTTGTAGGTGAAAGACGAAGAGATGGGAGCGATTAAAACCAAAAGGAAACAATATCAAAATTTGAAAATGAGAAGATGCATCGTGCAATGAGTTTTAGCATAGAGGTCACTATTTCAACATGGGATTTACAGTTTCAGTTTGTAAGAGTGCAAAAGATCATTCACATGGATTCACAGACCCGTTCTAATGTTTGGTTGTGTTTTATTTGTAGGTCTGAGTTCAGGGTTTGATTTGTAGGTTTACAAAGGCAAGAAAATGAAATTCAATCAGCGGGACACACAGTTTCATCTCAGAATCATTATTTCAGCATGTAAAAAAATAAAATAAAAATTCATTGTTTCAGCATGTTGTAACAACATGTAAAAATTTCACTCTTTCAACATGCTATAGCAGTGAAAATTTCAGTGTTTCAGCATGCTGTAACAACATTTAAAATTGGTTTTATTGTGATTTACCATTAAGCATGTTAAAACATTCATTCTTGAAATCCAAATAATCTCTATTTTCTGATCCTCACGATCGCTCGAAGCACGTAGGAGAGCATACTTATTCTAAAAAAAAAAAAAAAAATGAAAAATCTACCTCCTTTTTGCTAATTAGAATTAAAAATTAGTTACGTGTAATTAAACTTCCAGTGTAGCCACCCACATAGCAGTAACATCAATATGTTCAGTGGCAATTTCTTGAATGAAAAGTGAAAATATATGAGAGTGAATGAATCTAGTCGCTGTAATGGAAAACTAACTAAGTAAAAACAAAAAGACTGATCTAATTGAGTAGTTACCTGGAACCATTGTTCAATAAGTCTTTCATAGGCGCAATTTTCCTCACTCAGATCATGCTGTAACTCCTCTTCATCTTCCTCAATTTCTTGTTCGAATGATCGTTCGTCATTGGATATGCAGGATTCTTTAGATGTTGAATCTTCAATTGTTTCTGGAGGAGTATTTGAATCTTTGATCCTTGAAAAGATCTCCCCTTCCAAGGAAGAGGAGATCCCAACGTCTACCAGGATCTGAGTGAGTAGTTCCAAGATGACACTCATTGTTAAATCATGTTAAAATGAAGGGTTCTTATAGCACCCAAATCAAAATGAAAAACTTAAAAAAAAACACTCTTGCTAAAACATAAAAAAAATTACTCTTCACAGTTGCGGAAAATAAAACGTTTCGGATAGTTGGTCAGGGAGAACATGAGAAGTATCCATTCAAGTAGCTATTAAGACCCCTAGAACCAACACATGTAGATCACACTTGCAAAAATTTAAACTAATCTTGCGAAAATTGAAATTTACACCCTAATTACACTTGCAGGAATTGAAATTCACACTCTAGTGTTGGCAGGGAGAACATGAGGAGTCTCCACTCAAGTAGCTCCTATGACCCCTTACCAACACATGTAGGAATTGAAATTTACACTACCCTACATGTCCTTACCCGTTTGTCACCTCGGAGTTAGGATCATGTCTAATCACACTTGCATAAATTGGAATGAAAAAGAAACTAATACCATAATCCATCGTGCTTCTCCGGCAACAGCGCCAAAATGTTTGGCGGAAATATTGTCGTTTAATTTCATTTTAGTATTTTCCCAACCATTTAATTTTTCAATATGAGGTTCATAGGCTTATGAAGCACACGCACTATCTATGCAGGACTGAAGTAGAAGTAATCTAATCTAAATTGCTGAAATGAAACTAATGTAGGAAAGAAGGAAATTGCTTAAAGGAAAAGTAATACAACATGTGAAGAGTTAACGACAAATAACATATGTGAGCTCACACAATAAATCTATCTTGAATTACATAACAGTAATCAAATGACAATCATGAAAGCATAACAATGAAAGAATATGAATCAAAGCTAAGAATCCCTTTCTCTTTTGAATCCTAATGACTACTCTGATTCTAATTACATCCTAATTGAATAATCTAATTGCTTCCTCATGAAGAGAGAGAACTCTCTTTTATACATGAGAGCCCTGAAGATAAGATAACCATCTCATTATTATAGATCCACTATTCTCTCAACCTATTTCCCATTATTACAAAATATAATCCCTTTATATCCTCACAAATATTTCTCATATATCTTGGATAAGATATTCCAACCAAATCTCCATGATCTTCTCCTTGGAATGGGCTTGAATTATCTCCTCAAATATTGAAATGGTGGAGGAAGTATTCAAAAAGTCCTTTGAATTAATCCTTCACATATTCCTACACATTACAAAGGTAACACATTATTGAGATATATATGAAAACATGTTGATTTTCTAACATTTAATCACAAATTCCTTTTAAATAATAAAATGAATAAAGTGGGGAACAATAAGGTGAAACCCAAGTATATTTATGGAAATGATATCATGAAAGGTTAATGGGGCGATGAAATGTGAAGAAGGATGATGGGAAAGGTGGATGAGAATAGGACATTTCTGAGCCCCAACAAGGAGATGAAGAAATGCTATAGAGATATACAATTCTCACTAGGAAGAGAGTGCAGTTGACAGAAAGCACACCAGAGGGTGTTGCCTCAGCTTGAGATCAGTCAGGATTAGTGGAAGCATACTTCTATAACATTCAGTACTGCATAGGTAGAATATATCGTAGAAAATTATGCAAGTCATTGAAGTGGTGAGGCTTCAGAGGATTCTCATAGGATTTCATCTGAGACATGGTGCAAATGAAGCATCTAGGCTTCAGTACACAGACAAACAAGATGGTGTAGAATTCATCATGACGTGCCTCAGGTGGTCAGATGAATGAACCAAGACATTGGTTTCACAAGGAAACCTTGATATGTCTTGTGAGACATTGAGTCTATGAGGGAACCTTGATATGTATTAGACATTGGTTTCATGATGAAACCTTTATATGTCAAATAAGGTCCAATATGACATTCCATTTTAGAGGGAGACAATTGAGCCAATTTATCCCATTGATCCTGTAGCTCCAGTTAATGTTTCCAGAGATATTGCAGTAGGTCGGAAGATACTTGCATGGATTCATCAAACACTGTAGGATGCAGAAGGACATTCATCTCCTCATGGTACCCTATGAGAGAGAAATATACCTTAAAGATATTCATTCTATGCCACAACTATGAGCCACATCATTCATTTTGAGCCTTTCTGTTATGAGGAGGAAACTAGTCATCCGATATGGAGAGATGTCATGATGAAGGAGTATCAATCCATCATGAAGAATTATGTGTGGGATATTATTTCGAGACCTAAGGGGAAGTATGTAGTGACTTCCAAATGGATCTAAAATATCAAACACATAGTTGATGAGAGCATTGAGAGGCACAAAATGAGATTTGTTGCTAGAGGATTCTCTCAGGTGGAGGGAATAGATTATGAGGAGACATTTTCTCTTGTTACTCAATACACTTATATCTGGATGATTATTTCCCCTATAACATCCATGGGTTAGAGAGTACATCATATGGATGTAAATACAACCTTTCTCAATGGAGAGATTGAGGAAGAAGTATACATCGATCATCCATATGGTTTTGTGATAAATGAGAAGGAGTCTCATGTGTGCAGGTTGAATATGGCCTTGTATGGACTCAATGAACCACCTAGAGCTTGGTATGAAAGGATTGATGGACACCTAATGATTTTTGGGCTTCAGCAAAAGTGTTTTCGATCCTAGCCTATACTATAAGACTATTAATGGTGAGTCCCTGATTTTGGTCCTCTACGTTGATGATTTATTCCTCATTGATATAGAGAGCCTTATTATTGAATGCAAGTATGCATTGGCCTCTAAGTTTGATATGAAGGACCTTGGTATGATGCATTACATATTGGGACTAGAGGTGTGGAAGAGAACTGATGAGATGTTCCTGAGTCAGGGGAAGTACACTATTGAGATATTGAAGAAGTTTTGGATACTGAACTTGAAGCTCGTGGCTACACCAATGGTGAAAAATATAAAGAAACTAACAGTGTCTTATTTCTATTCTAAAGGAATTGATGCGACTCTGTACAAACAACTGATTGGATAATTTATGTATCTAGTTAACACCAAACCAAATATTTGCTATGCAGTGAGTGAACTTAGCTAGTTTATAAGTCAGCCGAGATAGACACACTATATTTCTACGAAACATGTGTTGATATACTTGCAAGTCACAATTGGACATGGTCTAAGATATACTTCTAGTATTGATATGATATGATAGGAATATATTGAATTTGATTGGGCAAGGAGCGTAGTGGACAGAAAGAGCACATTTGGGTGTTTCTTCACTTTGGGATCTTCCATGGTTTTCTGGTGTAGTAGGAAACAAACCTCTATTGCTTTAAGCACAAAAAAGAAGAGCATATTGCATTAAGTATGACAGTCCATGAAGTAGTGTGGCTTCAAAATATCTATGCAGATTTATTTGAACATGTGCTAGATTCCACCATTATTCATTATGGTAACCAAATTTGTGTGAATATATTTGATAATCCAGTGTTTCATGAAAAATTGAACCACATTGAGATCAAGTACCATTACATACGATACATGGTGCAGAGGAAGGAAGTATTGGTGCACTACCTTCATACAAATGAGCAGGTTGTTGATGTTATTACCAAACTAGCACAAAGTTCAAGTACTTCCATGACAGACTTGGTGTGGCAGAGAATGCCTCCCTTGATGAGAGGGAGTGTTGATGTTTGCAACTTCCTGAGACATTCTCCATATCGTACTCCTCTGTGATTGATTTTAGTTGATCTGTGATGGAACTTATTTGAGAAGGGATAAGTGGGGCACTTATCTGAGAATGGATAAGTGCATTTGGGTTTATAGCCCAATGTCCCTTGTGGAGAGCATATGAAGACATGTCAAGGGAGCTGGCCCTTGACGTCATACACTATGGGAGTTGACCCTAGTGTTTCTAGAGGGTATAGCCTGATCTTAGAGAGAGTTAATTTGCTCAGAGGGAGAGTCGGAGAAGGAATTTCTCCTCGGTTCAGGTGGGAGAAAGACGTCTCCCAAGACTGATAGATAATGTCTTTGAAATTTTTATACTTCAAATATAATTTTGCCATGATGTAGAATGACTCCCTCATTGAGAGGGAGTGTTGATGTTTGGACAACATCGAGAAAGAATTCTCTTAGAATAATAATTAATAATATAATTATTGATTATTAAATATCATATATAATAAGTAAATGATAATAATAAATAGTTATTGATTATTCAATGGATGCATCCTTTCAGGGATGGTCACCATATGTTCCCTATATATGGAAAACTCATTATTGTAATAATAAATCGATCATATCTCATATGAAGAAAAAACAACACGACCTTCCTCCTCTGAGCAACAAAAATGGGTGGCTAAGCTCTTTGGATATGATTATGAGATCATTTACAAGAAAGGAAAATAAAATGTGGTTTTTGACGCTCTTTCTAGAAAATATGAAGATGAAGGGTCCCTTTTTTCCCTCTCCTTCATTGTACCAAATTGGCTCCAAGATGTTCGCCAGGAATAGCTACAAGATCCCAAAATTTTGCATCTAATCCAATAATTGCAAGCCAATTCTGCAGTTTTCCACAGTTACTCTTGGAATAATAATGAGCTTCTCTACAAAGGCCGTTTTTATTTAAGTAAATAGTCACAACTTAAATCCACAGTGATTTCTGAGCTTCATGCTACACCTACAGTTGGGCACTCAAGGTTTACCAAAACTTATGAACAGGTCAAACGTTCTTTTTTGGGGATGGTATGAAACAAGACGTTCACACTTTTGTGGAAGAATTTGATGTTTTTAAATGTAATAAGGGAGAAACATTCAAAGCTCCTGGAAAACTGTAACCTCTTCTGATTCCACTCGCTATTTGGAGGGATATCTCTATGGATTTTATCATGGGATTACCTAAATCGAGAAATAAGTTATTCGTCATGGTGGTTGTTGATCATCTTTCCAAGTATTCTCATTTCTATGTTTTTCAACACCCATTTACATCCTCCATCGTGGCTCAAATTTTCATGGATCATGTCTTCAATCTTCATAGCATGCCTCATTCTATTGTTTATAATCGAGATCTGAATTTCACCAAAATTTTTTGGCAAGAACTGTTCAGAATACAACGAACCCAATTGCATCTCAACACTATATCATCCCCAGATTGATGGTCAAACTAAAGTTGTCAACAAGTGTTTGGAAACACATTTGAGGTGTTTTTCATATGAAAGAAAAAATCAATGGGCTCAATGGTTACCACTAGTTGAATGGTGTTGCAACACTTATTACCATAAAACTACTTGCATGACTCCTTTTGAAGTAGTATATGGAAAAAATCCATCGTTAGTTCTCTCATACATACCAAGTGTCTCGAAAGTCTAGGAAGTTGACCAAATGCTTATAGTTCGAGAGGCTATTCTCTGTACCCTCAAGGAGAATTTGGTCATGGATCATAATCACATGAAGCAACAAGTAGATCAAGGTTGCTCCGAACGTCAATTTGTTGAAGTAGGCTAGGTGTTTCTTCGAATGCAACCTTATAAGAAAACTTCACTCAAGGCCAACCATTGTCAGAAAATGGTGCCCAAATTTTATGGTCCTTATAAATTTCTCAAGTACATAGGACAGGTGGTCTATCATTTAGATTTTCCTAGTCATTCTAAGATCCATCATGTTTCTCATGTCTCCTTCTTAAAGAAGGTGATTGGAACTAAGTGCCAAACGCAAACTAGCCTTCTCACGTTGGATGAAGAAGGCTCCATCTGGTTGCAGCTGCAAGAATTTTTGTACCAATGTGAGCATTTTCTTCATCAGTGCATCATCAAGGAAGTGTTAGTCCAGTGGAAATATATAGCTCCAATAGATGCCACCTAAGAACCAACAACCATTCTGCAACAATTTCCTCATCTCAAGCCTTGAGGAAAACAATGTTTTTAAGGGGGAGGGAATGTTAGGGACGTAGCCTCCCTAATCCCTCATGTAGGTAGAATAACATATTTCCATTTAATAAAGTCCAATATTAATAAGTCCTAGAAATAAGGAATAATAATTCAAATGTAAAAAGACCTAATAGATGCTTCCACTTCTAGAAGGATCTTCCTCTAGATAGTTTTTTTGGATAGATAGATTTAGTATAAATAGGAGTAGAGGGTATGAGAAGTTTTGTATTGAGAATTATTTTAGTATAGCAATTCTCTGATAGAGGTTTCCCCCTTGAATAGGCAAGTAACCATTGTTGTGGTTTCATCTATTGTGTTGTTCCATTGTCATTATTTGCAATATTTTTGTTTTCGACTATTATAATAGATATGGTACCTTACACTCTGATGATAAGGTGCGTCTCTTGTAATTGTCCCATATTGATGAACAACTTAATTATGCTTCATTGGCCAATAAAACTCATAAGAAACATGTCAAAGCCTAGTATGATAAATCTTCCCATCCTCAAGTCATTTTAGAGGGTGAATTGGTCTTGGTGTACGATCATGACCATGATACATTAGGTGCAAGAAATTTTGAACCCCTTTGGCATGGTCCTTACATAGTTAAACATGTCTTGAAAATAGAGGGCTACATGCTAGTCAACTGTAATAAGAATCCACTTTCGGAGCCTTGCAATGGGCTCTACCTTAAAAATTATTATTCTTAGGCAATTCGACCACATGATGCTTTGTACATGGGTGTTTTTTTGGTTTTGGAGTGGTATGATTTGATTTTTATGTGTGTTACATGTCTCAGTTCATTACTTATTATGATTTATACTTGATTTTCATATTTCATGGTCCACCTTTGTCTATGTGGGATATGACAATGGCACCAGTTGTAGTACCCAGAATATAAATTTCATTTCTTAGGTGATATTATCTCCCACTGATGAGTTCGTGAGTTTAGGGGGTGTTTACCTTGGTCCTGCAACCAATAACATCATGGAGTATAGTGTTGATATTGAAATTTTGTCTGAAGCTCTCTCCCTTAGTATCCATTGTTTAGCTGTCAATATGTATTGTTAGCTTGTGGTCTCACAATTGAATCACACCTATAGTGTCAGAAACCTTGTGTTGCTACATAAGTATTTGAGGGTTCATCTTCTTGAACACTACTTTCATTACATCAAGTATTGTCATGTTCTTAAAGCATCTAATACCTTGGCTAATTTTTTGGCTAATTATGTGTTAGAATGGGATTTGTCTCATTATTTAAGTCATTTAGAATGCATGTACATAAAACATGGTTTAAAATCTCATTATTGGAGATTCATAAGTACAAGCCAAACTAAGCATATGTACATATAACATAAAAGTTTGTTACATCCTTCAAAAAGAGGTACGTATAAAAAATTGGGGCTCTACTGGCCTCCTAATACAAAATGTGTCGATTGGATAATTATCAAGTCTAGTACAAAATGGGGCAACTATCATCTATTTATCCCAGTCATGAGTTTCATGATAAAAAAACACTACTCGAGCCACCTTTCAAAGAAGTCAGTGAAAGGAGCAGGATACTCCCATTGTGTGATGCTATAAGTGCGGTGAAATATTTTCCATCGGCATGGGGGGGACTCCCATATTCAACCCCTCCAAGTTCCTCTTCACATCACTAAGCTCCCAGTTTTTGTCACCTCCCACTCCCTCCAATGTCTCCTCATTGTTGATATGATGAAAGACTTAGCCACATCCATCTGGACACTCCAGTCCTAAATCTATGATAGCCAACATTGTTCTGTCAATTAAATTGCAATATATATATATATATATATATATATATATCAAAAAATACAAAACATTAAAAATAAAAAATACAAAAATAAAATCACAGAGAGGTCCCCACGCCTCTCCCAAGGGAAGCAGAATCTCTAGATCCTATCTGAATTCCATACTCGCATAAATGGTGCCACCATGAATCGAATCCAAACTCATAGTGATCTCCCATACTTCCCCTAGGTGCTCTACCCATGTCTTTCACCCAGTAAATCACTTTTGGATCTTACAAAATTGGGTTACCCATCACTATTTGGGGCCTCAACACAAGCACCCTTCCCATGAAAAAGGTTCTAAGATGGATCCATACCCAAATTTCTTTTGGCGTCCATTCATGCACCACATTAGCTGAAATTTCATGTTTTTGAATACTTCCCCACACCAGTTGAATATGGTGGGTTGCAAGCACATCAATGCCACCTGCATGTTGATCTTTGTCACATGATGTTGTGCTATTGACCTTGGTACTCGGGTTATACTAAAGAGGATGGTCTTTAGCAACAACTCGATGATATATTGATTGGGATCTTTCCACTTGTCCTCTGTGACCTATATCGACAATATTGATCTATATAGTCCATGGTGGACCACTCATTTCCATGTGGAACACAGTCTACTGTCCATAACACCCCCCATATGATACTCTAGTGAAAAAATAAATATCGTCTGCCTCAAGGTATAACACATTTCCCTCTATGATGAATCATTCCTACTCCTGGTTCTAATACTGTACTATCTTATCCAACAAATACTATGTTGAACACATCGCCCACACTAAGAGAGGGGGGGGGGTGAATTAGTGTGTGGACTTTTCTAACTTTTCTTCTTCTTACAAGTTAGCGGTTAAAACATATTTGAATAGATTAAGAACAATCAAATAATAATTAAAATGGACACATAATATACCGGATGTTTGTATATAATTTATATGAATATATGTGAATATAATAATAAGGATTTTCCCATCAACAACTAATTTGTTTCAACACCAACTAAAGTAAGGAAAACCAACTCCTCGGAGAGCACCAACTCTCAAGAAAGACCAAACTTGCTGCAAGACCCATCTTGTTGATAGAACACAGCCTATCCAACTAGAGTTCAACCAACTCTAGTAGCAGTGATTCATTAATGAATCAATTTTGTTTCATGATAAGAGGTATACAATAAACTCTCATCACTACACTTCATCTTCTATCTGAAATTTGTGACTTCTTCACTTAGTCTCTCCTCTGATATTTTCCCTTTATTTAGTTCTTCTCCTATATGATATTTGCATGGACCTTAGGTCAATATCCCCTTCGTTTTCTCCATAGGATGCTCTTTCTTAGTGAGCCTATATTTTCCACAAACACATCTTCTTCACTTAGCACACTTTCTGGTGAACCAATCATGGTTTTATTTATAGTATCTTATGCTAAAAAATTGTTTAAGTTATTCAGTCAACTTGTGCAACAAGCTATAACTAACTTGTTAATTTACAATAACTTTTGGGACCACCAAGATCATTGTTTCGGGTCTTCAACTTTAAACTTGGCATCCCATTTACTTTCAAAAATGAATCAAAGTCATGGATTGATATCCTTTGTATCTATGATAAAATAAATTAACTCTTCCTTCAAACCATGTTCATATGATCATAGGCGTAGAACCAAGAGCTTATCAATTTAAGCGGCAAATTACATTCTCCCTTTTAAATATCTTTACCATATTACCAATGACGGTGACCTCATGTGAGGCAAGATGAGCGCTTGAGCACTTATCAATTCAATGACCATGATTCAATATCCCGATGAGATGGATGATTGTCGGGACTTCGAGACTTTTCCCTTCGAGACTTCGAGATTTGAAACATGTCAAATCTCCTGGAGTGGATTTCACCGAATAGATCAGATGGTTCACATTTACTTCACAGAACTAGATCAATGGTCAGATTCGATCCTTGGACCTATACTTCATTTCTTAATCCAACGGCCATGACTTAATCAAGAAATTAGATGGATGGGCACCATTTACTCCATGACTTCATCTATTATACTTACGCTATTCTTCCACTATGTTTTGATCAACGGTTGTGAGTACACCCAACATCATATCAATGGTCAAGATCTCCTTCGGGTCTCTGAACTTTAGATATTTCAAATCTCAACCCCTTATTTACTCCGTACATCAATCTTTCGAAGCTGATAATCCAGTGACGTGTGTCCCTTTCTCGATCAACGATCCATATCTCCTTCGGGTCTCCGGACTTTGGAGATTTCAAATCTCAACCCTTTATTTCTTCTGGAGTGATCACCTGTTGAGTCAGTCATAAAGCAATGGATACCACATGTTGTCGGTTAATGTTTCCACTTACACTATCCTTCCAGTGAAGTATATCGATGGTTGAGAATGCTCCCGAAGTGATCTCCAGATCACACGTCTTGTGTCCACTTCGGCATTCTAGACTTTGGGACATTGGGAAAGTGCTGGTGGTAAAACTCCCGAAGAAAAAATCTCGGAGTGATGTAACTTACTTATGTCAATTATTGACATGTCATGAGTCGAGTATCTACCACGTGTCACTCTAATTTATGATTTGCAAGTACCTGAAATGTCGATTCAACTTGACACTTGTCATTCTCTGGCTGCGCCGTGTTTCCTTGCTAATGTAGTATTGCTAATGTGGATCTCCTTATGTGGAACATGTTCATCTCCTTGATCTAATGGTCAAGATGGTATCTTAAGGGTATCTTAGATCGACGGTTGAGAGTGACTTCAAATCTTCGTCCCTCGAGACTTCAGGACTTTTGAAATTTCTTGGTGGTGAAACTCTCGAAGCAATTCTCCCAGATTGTCCTAACTTGCTTACATCACTTGTTGACATGGAACAAACCAATTTCCTCTTGACACTTGTCATCATCTATCTATGCCATGTGTATTTGATGACGTGGTCTTCTGACATGGTCTGCAACATGTCTTTTATTATCGTGGTATGTTGACGTAATCTTCCATATGTCTTTTGCTGACATGGTCTTCTGACGTAGTCTGCCATGTGTCCTTACTTACATGGTCTGCTGACGTAGATCTCCCTGATCTAACGATCATCGTATGTTCTCCAAATCGGATGGTCCTTATTCATTTAGGATTTCCGGGCTTCAGTTTTTCCAAATCTCAAACTTTTTGGAGCGTAGCCTCCTCGCATCTTTATATCCGAAGTGAATTTTGTTCGTTGATCATGATATTAGATCGATGAATCGATATTTCTACGATGTAACTTTGCTAGCTTATCATGTCCTTACACTCGAGAATGATCAGATGTCTGACAAAAATTCTCAATTCGAGAATTTCAAATCTTGAAATTTTCCGGAGCATAACCTCCTCGCATATTTATATCCGAAGTGAATGATGTTCATCGATCATGTTCTTAGATCGATGAATCGATTTATCTATGGTGAAAATTGTATATCTCATCCTATCCTTCCACTAAAATGTGATCCAACAGCTGACGAAAATTCAGGTTTGATCAGATGGTTTACGGGTATTCGGATAATCAAAATTTCATCCCTTTTAGCTTATCCTGTCCTTCCACTAAAATGTCATCCAATGGTCATGAGGACACGCGAAGAAGATCAACGGTCAATGATGATTGTAGAACCATGAATTGCAAGTGATTTAACTCACCACCCGAACTCTGTAATTGAAAGGTGTGCATTGTTGGTGAGTCCACCACAATCATCGATCTTCAATTCTATAAGATCGAATGGTCTTGACTAATTATGGGATTGGCACTAGCGTGATATTTAATTCTCCTTTATGTCTCCACATTTCATCCTTGTCGTTGATCTGGAGATTTTGCATGCAATGGTCATGACTTAATATGACTTAAAATGATCACTTATTGGATCAACCACAGTCGTCGATATTGGAGTCTATGAGATCTGACGATTTAGACCAATTATAGGGTTATAAATAGCGAGTTGCTTAATTCTTCTTTCACTCCCTGCAATTCATCCTTGTCATTGAACAGGTTTGCAGATCTGATAGTCATGATCCTCCAATGACCCTCAAGCTTTTATCATAGGAACATTGTTGATCCTTTTGTGATAAAAAATAAACACGAATTTCTCCATCCTGTTCTCTTATTTTGCTACCTGATATACTATGTAATGCGCTCTTCCTTATGAGATTTGATCTTCATATTGTTCGCTCCTCCTGTTCTCTCCTCCTCCTAAGCTTTCACTTTTGATTTTTGCATACTGTTTGACATATTTTGATAACTGATATATTGTTGACATCATTGAAAGTCTCATCTATGGTAATTCATCATTAAGAACATATCATCACATCGACTGTTGACATCAATGACAATATGTCTAACAATATCCCTCTTTGTCATTGAGAAAAACACACTAACTTCATATACAAAACTCCCCATGTGATGATGCTTTCCTCTTATGAAGTTTTCTCCCCCCCTTTTAGAGCAATGGAAAAGGGTTTTTCCTCTTGTGGTAAAGCTTTGTATGTTATTGACCAAAATATGAACTTGGGTAACTCTTCCTACAATCATGTTTTGTCTACCATAACTGAATGACTACCCCTATCAATATGCTCTCTCTTTGCTTCTGAATACTCTCACACTTTGTTTCTGAAAAGGTAGGTCTTCCTGACAAGGTTTCTTCCCCTATTAATTTACTAACTTCTTATCTTAGTTGATTGGGATTTTTTGTGTTTCAAATGAGTAGTCTTCTTGAAACCATTTTTTTGCAGTGATTGATTCTTTTCAAGACTTAGTCTAATTACTTTCTTATTTACTAACCAAAAATTTCCCCTGAGTTTTTACTGACTGTTCTCCCCCTTTGTTTCTAAAAGGGCACCTTTTTCTGATAGGGATTCTCCTCTTGTTATCTCTACAGGATGTCATGTACCTCATTTTGTACATCATAATGTTACTTTTGCGAATGTCGGTGTCCTACTAGAACACTGCACAATTGTATCTCATCTTATTCAAACAACTCTTGGATCTTCCCATTGATTCTCATCGATCTCTAACCAGATGTATTCGTATTTATCTAAGATTTTTCTTTACTATAAATTGCTCTAAATTTGTCTGAGAAATTTTATACTATGGTTGTCACATGACTGCAATTATTTTTGCAGCAATCAACTTCACTCTCGTTCACTTGTTTAGTCTTTGCTATCCACATTTGTGAGTGTCCTGGTTTTTTGAACTTTGTTTTCTGATCTTCTATTACTGCAACTTCATTTTTCTTCCATGTTCTATTTACTCCTTTTTTTGTACTGTATGAATTATTTCTCATTGACTGTTTTCTTGAGTTCTAACAGTTATAGGCTTTGTGTCATACCCACCAAAATTATAGCATCTCATAGTGTAACAATGTGCAACAATATGTCCAACATGATTGTAGTTCTAACATCTTATACTGTTGTTGAACCTACCAACTTATTTTCTTCCATGATGCATACAATCTAAGGCTTTATGACCATATTCATTACAAGAAAAACAATAATCGTTAAAAAAACTCTCATACCTTCTTTGATTCATCCATGAAGGTGTCTCTCTTCTAAACTTGTTTTGAGGTGTATAATTAGCATCTGATTATCTTCCTTAATATGATCTTCTAAATTTTGTAGTGTTTATTTTATTTCTTGAACATGAAGAACCCGAGTCATACCTAATTTCACTATTTTCACCTTTTACAAATGAATGACCTGCATCAGATTTCTTAGGAGTACTGATTTCTTCCTTGTTGTATCCAAGACTGGATTTGTCATTTGGTGATCTTTAACTGTCCAATATATCATCCAGGGTCATCGAGTTGTTCAAGAAATTGATTTGGGTGTTTGACTTCTCAACCTTCTTTCTAAGATTCACAACTTCTTCTTCCAGCTTATGACATGATTCTTCCTTTTTTTGCAGATGGTTCCTCGCTACCTCCTCCCTTATTTTGGCTTCTTCAAGCTAGATTTTAAGATTGACACAGCTTTCCCTTAGTTCTTTTAGATTTGCAAGGTTTTTTCTTGGTTCATCATCTTCCTTGTTTTCTTCTTTTGCTTGAATGATTTCATTTTTCAGTTTCTTGATCTCCTTGTCCTTTGCTTGACTGATTTCATTTTTCAGTCTCTTGATCTCCTCTTCCTTTGCTTGACTGATTTCATTTTTCAATCTCTCGATCTCCTCTTCCTTTTCTTTTATTAGATCAACAACTTTTGTTTTCGATCTTTTGATCTCTTCTTCTTTGTTTTCTAGCTGAATATTTTCCTCAGATATGATTTCTTCATTGTCTTTGAGATTTTCTTTTATTTCTAGGATATGAATTTGATTGCTAAGCTCATCATATTCCTTCTTATTTTATTTTACTTGAGTAATTTCTTTCTTCAGCTTCTCGATACCCTCTTCTTTTTCTTCTAACTGATTATCTTTCTCATATATTATCTTTTCATTTTCCTTAAGCATTTCCTTTATTTCCAAGATATGCTTTTGACTCTTTTTAAGAAAATCTTTAGTGTAGTCATGAAGATATGTATAGAATGAATAATTATGGTCATACAAGTATTCACAAAGACTCCAATCAACCTTTTTTTTGTCCTTTGATAGTTCTTCTTCTACTTCTTCCATGAGATAAATGCTAACAGAACATTATGTTATTGTATCTAAGTCTTCTTCTTTATTTGTAGGGGAGGATTCAATATCAACATTATTGCAATCGAGATAATGTGGAGAGTCTTTACCTTTATTGATGGCTTATTATTCCTTTTCATCCTTGATAGGAATGTCTTCTGTGTATTGTCTTTTGATTTGATACATCTCTTCTAACGTCAACCATAATTCCTTGGCAGATGTGCATAGTCCTATGCTTTCCTTGACTGTATCTGATAATCCGT
Organism: Picea engelmannii; assembly: GCA_009831015.1. NCBI lineage: Eukaryota > Viridiplantae > Streptophyta > Pinopsida > Pinales > Pinaceae > Picea > Picea engelmannii. The sequence continues at coordinate 1,204,891 of ML778175.1, read as the reverse complement.
TGAGAAGAATCTTCAATGCCACTTTGTTATTCTTCCTTTCTTTTTTTTGGACTGTAATCTTGGATAGATTCTTTGAGGTAGTTAAGTCCCAATGATTTCTTACTACTAAATTCCAAACTTCATATCCTTTTGACTTCAAATATTGTTTCATATTTTCTCTCCATGATGAATAATTTGTTCCATCAAATAAGGGAGCTTCAATTGTGGAGAGAGCCATATGTCCACCCATTTCTTCAGGATCTACCTTCCAGTGGTTAAACTATGCTGAAGGAACCCTCTATGATACCAATTTTTGAACACATTGCCTACACTGAGAGGGGAGGGGGGGTGAATTAGTGTGTGGACTTTTCTAACTTTTGTTCTTCTTACAAGTTAGCAGTTAAAACATATTTGAAAAAATTAAGAAAAATGAAATCATAATCATAATGGACACATAAGATACCATATGTTTGTATATAATTTATATGAATACATGTGAATATAATAATAAGGATTTTCCCAGCACCAACTAATTTGTTTCATCACCAACTGAAGTAAGGAGCACCAACTCTCACGAAAGACCCAACTTGTTGCAAGACCCAGCCTATTGATAGATCACAATGTATCCAACTAGAGTTAAACCAACTCTTGTAGCAATGATTCATTAATGAATCAATTATGTTTCATGATCAGAGGTATACAATCAACTCTCATCACTGCACTTCATCTTCTCTTTGAAATTCACACCTTCTTCACTTCATATTTCCTTTGATATTCGCACCTTCTTCAGTTCTTCTTCTCTCTGATATTCGCATGAACCTCAGGTCTGTATCCCCTTCATTTTCTCCACAGACCGCTCTTTCTCAGAGAGCCTATATTTTCCAAAACCACATCTACTTCACTTACCACACTTTCCGGTGAACCAATCATGGTTGTATTTATAGTGGCTTATGCTAAAAACTTATTTAAGTTATTGTGATGACTTGTGCAACAAATTTTAACTAACTTTTTCATTTACAATAAATTTTGGGACCACCAGAGATCACTGTTTTGGGTCTTCAACTTCAAACCTGGTATCCCCATTAATTTCATAAATCAATCACATACATTGATCGATTTCCTTCATCTCGGTGATAACAAAAATCGTTGCTTCCTTCAAACCATGTTCATATGATCATAGGCGTACAACCAAGGGATTATCAATTTAAGTGATGCATTACATTCTCCCTTTTTAATCTCTTTACCATATGACCAATGGCGGCGACCACACATGAGACAAGATGAGCGCTTATCAATTCAATGACCACGATTCAACATCTCGATGAGATGGTCGATTGTTGAGACTTTGGGAATTTTCCCTTCGGGACTTCGAGACTTGCAACATGTCAAATCTCCTGAAGCAGATTTCCCCAAATAAATCGGACGGTTCACATTTACTTTGTGGAACCAGATCAATGGTCAGATTCAATCCTTGGACCTACACTTCATTTCTTAATCCAATGGCCATGACTTAATCAAGCAATGAGATGGATGGCCACAATTTATGCCATGACTTCATCTATTATACTTACTCTATCCTTCCACTATGTTTTGATCAATGCTTCTGAGTACACCCGACATCAGATTGATGGTCGAGATCTCCTTCGGGTCTCCAGACTTCGGATATTTCAAATATCAGCCCCTTCTTTCCTCCATATGTAAATATTATGGAGCTAACAATCCACTGACCCGTGTCCCTTTCTCAATCAACGGTCGATATATACTTTAGGTCTCCAGACTTCAGAGATTTCAAATCTCAACCCTTTCTTTCTTCCGGAGTGATCACCTGTTGAGTCATTCATAAAGTGGTAGAGACCACTTACTCTCAGTTAACATTTCCACTTACATTATCCTTCCACTAAAGTAGATAGATGGTTGAGAATGCTCCCAAAGTGATATTTAGATCACACATCTCATGTCCACTTTGAGACATCGGCATTCGGGACTTTGGGACTTTGGTCAAGTGCTAGTGGTAAAACTCCCAACGAAAAACTCTCGAAGTGACGTAACTTACTTACGTCACATGATGATGTGTCACAAGTCAACTAGATACCACATGTCACTCTAATTCATGATTTGCACGTACCTAAAATGTCGATTCATCTTGACACTTGTCATTCTCTAGATGTGGCATGTGTCCTTGCTAACATAGTCTTGTTGATGTGGATCTCCTTATGTGGCACATGTTCATCGCCTTGATCTAACGGTCAGGATAGTATCCAAAGGGTATCTCATATCGATGGCTGAGAGTGACTTCAGACCTTCATCCTTTGGGACTTTGGGACTTTTGACATTTCTTGGTGGTGAAACTCCCAAAGCAATTATCCCGAAGTGAGGTAACTTTCTTACATCACTTGTTGACATGGCACGAGCCAATTTCCTCTTGACACTTTTCATCATATGATTATTCCATGTGTATTTGTTGACGTGGTCTACTGACATGTTCTGCCACATGTCTTTTGTTGTCATGTTTTGTTGACGTAATCTGCCATATGTCTTTTGCTGACGTGGTCTTCTGACGTAGTCTGTCACGTGTCCTTGCTAACATGGTCTGCTGATGTATATGTCCCTGATCTAATGGTCATCGTATGTTCTCCAGATCCGATGGTCCTTATTCATTTCATATTTCTGGGCTTCAGGTTTTTCAAATCTCAAAATTTTTGGAGCATAACCTCCTGGCATCTTTATATCTAAATTGAATGTTGTTTGTTGATCAGGATCTTAGATCGACGAATCAATATTTTTGTGATGCATCTTTTCTAGCTTATCCTTTCCTTCCACTCGAAAATGTTCTCATGGCAAAAAAAAATTTGCATTTTGGGAATTTCAAATCTTCAAACTTTCTGGAGCGTAATCTCCTCGCATATTTATATCCGAAGTGAATGTTGTTCACTGATCATTTTCTTAGATCGATGGCTCGATCTATATATGGTGCAACTTTTCTAGCTTATCCTGTCCTTCCACTAAAATGTGATCCAATGGTCATGAGGAAACTTGAAGCAAATCAACTGTCAACGATGATTGTGGAACCATGACTTGCAAGTGATTTAACTCGTCACCCAAACTCCGTAATTGGAATTTGTGCGTTGTTGGTGAGTCCACCACAATCGTTGATCTTCGAAGCTATAAGATCAAATGGTCCTGAATAATTGCGAGATTGGAAATAGCACGATATTTAATTCTCCTTTCTATCTCTGCAATTCATCCATGCCATTGATCTAGTGATTACGCATCTGATGGTCACGACTTAATCTGACTTAAAATGATCGCTTATTGGTTCAACCAGAGTCGTCGATATCAGAGTCTATGAGATCTGACGATCTAGACCAATTGCGAGGTTAGAACTAGTGAGTTGTTTAATTCTTCTTTCACTCCTCACAATTCATCCCTGTCATTGATTTGGCTTGCAGATCCGACGGTCATGATCCTCCAATGATCCTCAAGCCCGCAGTCACTCATATGAATGATTTTTGTAATATGAGATGATCAACATGGTCGATTTCTTGATCGAATTGCTGTTGAGGCTTCTCACTCTTATAGGAACATTGTTGATCCTATCATGATCAACAATAATCACAAAGTGGTTTATCCTGTTTGTTTCTTCTGCTACCTGATATAATGTGCAATGCGCTCTTCCTTCTAAGCTTTGATATTCATACTTTTCTCTCCTCCTATTCGCTCCTCCTCCAGATCTTACGTTTTTGATCTATTCATGTTGTTTGACATCTTCTTCTAACTGATATACTATTGACATCAATGACAATATCTTTTGTGGTAATTCATCATTAACAAAAGATCACCACATTGACTATTGACATCAATGACAATATTTCCAACATAATCATGTAATCCCAATAATGGACAGTGAAATAACTTCAACAATACAAATTCATGGAGAGATACTTGTGTGGGGGTATATAACTAGGAAAAAAAATTCATCTACCTAATGAGATCCCTCCTTCCATTCAATCTTCATTGTTGTTTCTTATAAAAACCTATTTAATATCACCATTAGTCAACATTGTTTTCCAATGCTAGCCACACCCCTTAAGATAACCCATTTTCCCCCATGGCCCCGGACACCTGGGGCATATCTAGTGGTCATCATTGGTTTCCATGTAGGAAACCAGAGACATGTCACCATATTCCACTGTTGACCCAAAAATTTGCTCTGGGCTGAACATGGTGTTTTGCACAGTCATTGCTCCACAAACATCCCTTCATTCTATGGGTCCAGTCCAAGACAGTGGTGGAGGTCATAGTTAATATGGCCTCTTCCCTTGAAATGTTATTAGTTGGCTACCTTTAGGGGGTTTTGAACCCTCCCACATCATTTCTTCCTCATTTCAAAATTGTTTAGTTCAGGTTTCATGAGATAAGCACACATTTTACAAGAATTTTAACGTTGGCCCCTTTTGCCTATTAGTAGGCGGGTCCCTTGGGGAAGGGGTACTTTCACAAAGGATAAGATGTAATATGGTAACAATTCTAGAAATAAAATGCTTCCATGTCATAAGGATCAGGATAGGATTTCCAACGATATTTCATGAGTCTAATTTTGAGTCCGTATGACCCTGTACGGAGGACACAAAGTTAGCATCACCTGAATGGCCAAAACCAATAGCTGTGACTTCTTGGCCTAATTATTTACAGATTATTATTTCAAAAGGAAAATAAAACCTATATATGGTTTAGGGCAGTGTGATACCTTTCCAATGGTATATCCCTATTGGCACATGGGAAAACCCAAGGTTCAATGCTACAACAACATACCAACAAAACCCTAACTACTGACCCTTTCGGCAACACCTACAAAGCAGATGAATTCTCACTCAAGGTAGAGGTAGGGGTGGTTGCAAAACTCAAGTGTTTTCAACCTTAGTTGGGACAGATATTTGTGATTGTAATACTTAACATAGCACTTAGCACCAACAATTCATCAATATTCAACCAATATCTACTGTATAGATAGAACAAAGCATCACATCATTCACTCAGATCTGATGTATTTAATCACTTAGCATAAGTAAATGGATCAGATATAGTAGATTCAAGCACTAAGAACATTCACCCATGTTATATCTAGCATCCAGATTCATCATAAGCACAAAGCATAGGCATATCTTTCTATCTATCTATATTAAAGCACTTAGCAAGAAAAAGCATAGACACATCAGAACATCGCACAGAGAAGAATAACACAGTATTTACGTGGTTCACCCCAACCCTGGGGCTACATCCACCAACTCTTCTTATTTATTATCTTATTCAATAGGTTACATGCACAGAGCCTGAAAACCCTACTCTACATAGGATAGAAGATCTGAGCATCTCGCTAGATCCTTCTTCCTTGAATTACAACACAAAGAACTTCATACCCTGTTACAATACCTTGCACCTAGCTCTACAATTCTCTCATAGTATGCACAGATCATATACAAACCATAATTGCACTTATCACTTAGCTTATCAACATTACATCACATAGATCCTCTCTCTATATTTCCTAGACATCTATATATACATTACAAAATAGTCCTAAGCATGGGTAAACCCATGGGCCGACATCCCATACCCATTACATAATCCAAGAAACCCAAAAAGGACCCAAAAGTGATCAAGATCCTGTGATCTCCACTTCGTCTTACGCTCCTCCTTCGATAGGCTGTCAAAGTTCCAAAATAGGTCAAACTTAACCAAATCCCTCAAAACTTGGTCAAGGGCCAACAAGCCCCCAACACTCACCTATGACTCGTCCTGAGTCACTTTGTTATAGGTAGTTTTGCTTCAAAATCCTCGAGCTTGGCTTGATCTACTTCTACTTGTTGTTGTGTTACAACCTCCTATTCAGCGAGCTCCTAGATGACCGTGTCATGGACTGGTCCCTTTAGGCATTGTTCTGCTATGATGACAACCTATTCTAGCTCTACTCCTTGGCTTTCAACCTCTGTGAACAATTGGTAAGCCTTCTCTTGCACAGGTTGGAGCCTATGATTTACTTCCATAACTTGGCTTTATATAGTATGGATCTATTGTTGGGTAGTGCGCTGCTCTTGAGACCACTTCATTATTTCCATAGTTGATAGGGATTTTAGCTACCCTACAGTGTTTCTGCATGCTACTTCGCTCCCTGGATCTGCGACTCTAGTTCCTGGAACTTTGGGTTCTCGGTGAGCTTTTCATATGTTTGGGCACTATGGTTACTCAACTTCTTGCATTCTAGGGCAAGGGATTTTAGTCTCTCAATTGCGCTGCGGGCAGTTGCTTCTCTTTGGTCCCTTACATATTGCAAGGTCTCAGGCACAGTCCGTAGCTCCAAGTCTGTTATGCATTGTTGGAGCTGTTGGATCACTTTTGTGAGCTATTCTACTTTCTTTATGACATGATCCTCTACCTTTATTTCTATGACTGTCACAGAGAGCAGTGCTCTGTTGACTGCTTCCTTCACTTCAAGTTGCTCAGTGAGCAACTGTTCCTTGCCTTGCTACAGTTGTGCCTTTTCTTCGTCAAAATTCACTTGGAGAGCACTCTTTTTTGTTCTACAACTCGATGTTGTTCTAAAAGTACTCCCTGTACTTGTATCAAAGCTTGGGTGGATTTCTCTGTTTCCTCTTTTGCTCATCGAAGGACAGCTTCAACTATATCAATGAGCCAATGGAGTTGGGCTGGCTCATCTCTTGGTTTTGGTGTTCCCAATGGTATAAGTGCAGTGGAAACTGCGCAGCTAGACTGTAGTGCATGTTGTACCCCTTGGAGCTCGACCTCAATTCTATTGTACATCTCCTCCTACTATAATATACCAGATATAAAAAGTATGTAGAACATAAATAAAATGCTAGAAATTGCAAAATAACAACAATATAACCAGAACATTCACCACAATAGCACTGAAATGATATAAGAATAACAACAAAAATAACACTTTGAATCTAAAAGAAATGTTCATGGGCCTCTTCAAGGGGGAAACCTCCAGTAGAGCAGAGCTCTATTACAATAATATCCAAGCTAGGGTTCTCATACCCTCGACTCCTATTTGTACTAAATATGTCTATCAAAAGAAGAATCTAGAGGAAGATCCTTCTAGAATCAAAAGCTTCTATTAGGTATTCTTACATCTGACTTATTCTATTTCATTGCAAGGCCTTATTAATATGGACCTTTATTACATCCGAATATATTGTTCTACCTATGTGTGGGTTAGGACCCTAACATATCCTCCCCCTTAAAAACAACCTTGTCCTCAAGGCTGGAGATGTGGAAATTGCTACAGAATGGTAGTTGGTTCCCAAGTGGCATCTGCTGGAGTTGTATATTTCCATTGGATTAAAACTTCCTTGATGGTTCTCCGACACAGGTGACGCTCACGCTGGTCCAAAACTTCTTGTGGATGTCGCCAAATGGATCCTTCTTTGGCTGACGCGAGAAGGTTGGTTTGAATTTGGCACTTAGTTCCAATCACCTTATTTAAGTAGGAAACATGAAAAAAAAGATGTAGCTTCGAATGACTGGGAAAAGATAAATAATAGGCCACCTATCCCACTTGCTTGAAAACTGTATAAGGACCATACAATTTGGGCACTAGCTTCTGGCAATGCTCGGGCTTGAGGGAATTATGCTTGTAAGGTTGCAGGCAAAGAAACACCTAATCCCCTTCTTCAAATTGACGTTCAGAGCGACCTTGATTTTCTTGTTGCTTCATGCAATTCTGTTCCATGACCAAATTCTCTCTGAGGGTGTGGAGAATAGCCTCTCAAACTGTAAGTGTTTGGTCAACTGCCTGGACCTTCGAGACACCAAGTAGGCATGAGAGAACTGAAGGTGGCTTCTATCCATATACCGCTTCAAAAGGATTCATGCATGTATTTTTATGGTATGAAGTGTTGTAACACCATTCATCTAGGGGTAACCATTGAGCCCACTGATTTTTCTTTTCTGAGGCAAAACACCTCAAACATGTTTCCAAACACTTGTTGACAACTTTTGTTTGACCATCATTCTGGGGATGATAAGTTGTACTGAGATGCAATTGGGTGCCTTGTAGCTTGAACAATTCTCGCCAAAAAATTCTTGTGAAAGTTGGGTCCCGATCAAAAACAATAGAGTGTGGCATGCCATGAAGCTTGAAGACCTGATCCATGAAAATTTGAGCCACCGTGGATGTTGTAAACGAGTGTTGAAGAGAGAATAAATGAGCATACTTGGAAACACGATCAACAACCATCATGATGAATGATTTATTTCTCGATTTGGGTAAGTATCTAATAAAATCCATAGAAATGTCCTTCCAAATAGCAGGTGGAATCGGGAGTGGTTGTAGTGTGCCCGGTGTAGAATTCCTGCAGAAACTCCGATAGATCTAGAATTCTAGTTAAATTGAACACAAACAATTTATTGATATTCAAGAGATGAGAAAAAAAAATTCTCCATAAATCAGAGAATTATATTAATAAAAAATGAATATACATGAGCAACCATCCTCAAAAAATGAGAGAGGAGGTGAATATATAGAATTTCCAACATAGAAATTCTAGTAAAAAAAAACTAGAAATAGCTAAAATAGGTGTCATAAGCTAAGGGAGACCACATAGTTCGACCTAGACCACTAAATATACATGTAACACACTCATTAATTTCCACAAGAGTCAAGTGATGCACATTATCTCACTTAATCTCACTTAACTGACAAGAGAAGCAGTTCCAACTCACTTAACTGACCCGAAATAGTAGTTACTAATAATAGTAACGGAAAAAATAATTAATTAAGGAATAAATATATCACTCAAAGAGGAGGTGTGCATTCCCCAATAATAGATGATTTTATCATGGGGGATTTTGAATAAATCAAGGATAAATCAAGAAAAATCAAGAAAAATCAAGAAAATCAAGAACCGAGAGTTGAGTCTTGATATAAAATTAGCAGTTTTCCCTAAAATATAGGGATGAGGTGCCCTTATTCTCTATGTGGCCAAATTAGGTGAAATAAATTTTAAATGAATGTATTAACCAATATCTAGGAGTCTAATCTAGGTATAAATTAATGTAAGTTAGGATTATGCTCGAACACCTCCCCTTAAGCCTAACTGTAATGACAAAATAAATTTGAGTCCCGACAACTTGTCCATTTTAGGTACTCATTACATAAAAGAATTCCTCATGAAAAGAGGAAAGAGGGAAAACCTCATGGGAAAAACCACCCCCCAAAAAGAGGAAAAAAATGTTGAGTGGCCAAAAGTGACCTACTCAGTTGTCTCCACCACTCCAAGCATAACTCTCAGTTCTGAAAATTTCTTTTCAGTGAAGGACTTGGTGAAGATGTCTGCAAACTCAGAGTGTGAATTTGGATATGAAACAAGTGACATATTTCAATTTATGGGAAGCAAATTTTCTACGGAAGCCATGCCTTGAGGATCCCCAAAAAACTGTGATCCAGTCCTTCTTGTATCCGCAAGATCACCGACTAGTTCACCCGCATCATGCAGGGTTTTCTCTGCCCAAGTTGGAAACTAAGTTGGAGCAGCCATGAAATTATCCTTTTCCTATATATCATACATGAAAGGCTTCTATTATGGCTTTTCTGAAGTGCTCGAAGAATTTTCTGATTCCTCCTCATCAGTGACAACAAGCAGTTCCTCGGCAGGGTCTTCTGAAAAATCATGTAGTGATTCTTCTTCAAACTTCACACTTCGAGCTAGAATGAACTTTTCAGTGTGAGAGTATATAAATCTATATCCTTTGACACCTTCAGGATATCCAACAAATATGCATTCAACACTTTGAGGCTCCAAATCCTTCCTCTTATCTATCGGAATGTGAGCCCATGCTCATGAACCAAAAATACAAAAGTGCGACACTTTCAGTTTCTTATCGGTCCAACATTCAAAAGGAGTGGTGCCTTTGAGTGATTTGTGAGGAAATAGGTTCTGAATGTATGCTGAAAAATTAATAGCTTCAGCCCATATCTTTGGAGCTAATGATTACGACTGTAGAATACAATTTGCCATCTCTTTTAAAGACTGATTTTTCCTCTCCGCAACATCGTTCTGTTGTGGTGTATATGGCACTGTGTGTTGTAGTTGTATACTGATTGAAGGCTGCGGGAATGGTCCCATAATGTCATTGTGAATCAATCCAAGTGGTGAAGAATCTCTTTGTGCCTTCCCTTTTTCAAACTTTTTCTCTAGATGCTTGCCAAGAATGCATCCTTGACATACACCGTTTGTGAATTTAATAGATGGCAATCCTTCTACCATGTTTTCCTTGCTGAGTTGATGCAAGTACTTATAGTTTAGATGGAAAAATATTTCATGCCATAACCTGATGATATCATTAGATTGTGACATAAATATAGTGCTAATATATTTAGGAACAAAGTGGGAGAAGAAATAAAAACGAGAACCATGATCTGCAATTCCATGTGCAAGATGTGAGCCTGTGGAAATGTCGGTAATCACTACGGAGTCCGAAGTGAAATCCACCATCCTTCCAGAGCTGGAATGAGTGATCTGATATATTGAGAGAATATTTTCAGACAAAGAGGGTACATGAATCACATTTTTGAATCATCCCCCTTCAATATCAACAATTCCTTCTCCGCACACCTTTGCGGGTGTGGCATCTCCCAAGTAAATTGGGGATCTGGTGCTTTCTTTGATGGAGGAAAATTCATCTTTTGATGCATCCTTTCGAATCAGGAAATTTACCCATTCCTTTTTCCTTATCTTTTCCACTTCTCTTTGGAGCATCAGTAGCCGTAAGTGATTGGTTCTTGGAATACTTGATGGCACCCATTTGGACTAAATTATCTTGCTCTTAAGTCAATGCTGTAATGAAATCATTCAATGGAGGCATTTTCCATTTTTCCTAAGTCAATTTAGATGCTTGAAAAGGTGACACAAATATGGAATATTCAGGGCCTAGATTCGAGAGAATTGAAAGGATGATTTGTTCTCCCTTTTTGTGACTCCACATGAATTAAGTTCAATGAGGAGGGATTTGAACTTGGTGAAGAATTATTTTAAGTTTCTGAAATGAGTTGGACTTAGGGATATGAGTTCATTCTCCAGTTGATGCACTCTCATTGCATCCTGCTTGTCGAATAGTCCTTCCAATGTGGTCTAGACCACATCGGGATTAGTGGATCCACTGACATGAAAGAGGAGATCTATGGAAATTGATAGGCATATCAGCCCAATTTATTCATATAATTTATTGAAATACTTTATCTTCTCTGCTGCAACATTCGGTTCTTTCTCCATTCCCATTGTTACCCAGTAAAGCCCTTTGCTTCAGAGGAGCAGAGAGATTTCTGTCTTCCATTCGAACTAATTGAAAGGATTTAGAATGCGTTTTGTGGGATGAGAGAGATGATACATTTCTTCTTGATGCACCTCTTGATGATCTATACCTACAAATAAAACTGTGTACAATCCACTAGATTCAATCTAGCTCTGATACCATGTAGAATTCTTGCAGAAACCCTGATAGATCTAGAATTCTCGTTAAATTGAACACAAACAATTTGTTCATATTCAAGAGATGAGAAACATTTTTTTCTCCATAAATCATAGAATTATATTAATCAAAAATGAATATACATGAGCAACCATCCTCAAAAAAGAAGAGAGGAGGTGAATGTATAGAATTTCCAACATAGAAATTCTAGTCAAAAAAAGCTAGAAATAACTAAAATAGGTGTCATAAGCTAAGGGAGACCACATAGTTCGACCTAGACCACTAAAGATACATGTAACACACTAATTAATTTCCACAATATTCAAGCGATGCACATTATCTCACTTAATCTCACTTAACTGACAAGAGAAACAGTTCCAACTCACTTAACTGACCCGAAATAGTAGTTACTAATAATAGTAACGACAAAAATCATTAATTAAGGAATAAATCTCTCACTCAAAGAGGAGGTGCACATTCCCGAATAATATATGATTTTTTCATGGGGGATTTGGAATAAATCAAGGATAAATCAAGAATAAATCAAGAAAAATCAAGAAAATCAAGAACCAGGAGTTGAGTCTTGATCTAAAATTAGCAGTTTTCCTTAAAATCTAGGGATGAGGTGCCTTTCTTCTCTATGTGGACAAATTAGGTGAAATAAAGTGTAAATGAATGTATTAACCAATATCTAGGAGTCTAATCTAGGTATAAACTAATTTAAGTTAGGATTATGCTCCAACACCGAGAGATTTGACTATTTCTCCCTTGTTGCGTTGACACACATCACATTCGGCGACAAAAGTACGAATGTCCTGTTTCATACCATCCCAGAAAATGAGCATTTGACCCTATCATAGGTTTGTGTGAACCCTGAGTTCTCTGTAGTCAGTGTAATATACCAGATATAAAAGGTATGCAGAATAGAAATAAAATTCTAGAAATGGAAGAATAACAGTAATATAACTAGCATAATCTCCGCAATAACACATAAATGATATGAGAACAACAATAGAAATAACACTTTGATTCAGAAAGCAATGTTCACAGGCCTCTTCGAGGGGGAAACCTCCAGTCGAGTAGTGCTCTATTACAATAATCTCCAAGCTAGGGTTCTGATACCCTCGACTCCTATTTATACTAAATATGTCTATCAAAAGAAACATCTAGAGGAAGATCCTTCTAGAAGCAGAAGCTCTTATTAGGTCTTCTTACATCCGCCTTATTCTATTTTATTGAAAGGCCTTATTAATATTGACCTTTATTACATCTGAATATATTTTTCTACCTATGTGTAGGTTAGGACCCTAACATGTCTACCCCCTTAAAAACATCCTAGTCCTCAAGGCTTGAGATGTGGAAATTGTTGCAGAATGGTAGTTGGTTCCCAAGTGGCATCTGTTGGAGTTCTATCTTTCCACTGGACTAGCACTTCCTTGATGGTTCTCTGATGCAGGTGACACTCACATTGGTCCAAAAATGCTTCTATCTATAGCCAAATGGATCCTTCTTCAACTAACTTGGGAAGGTTGGTTTGAATTTGGCACCTAGTTCCAATCACCTTCTTTAAGAATGAAACATGAAAAATAGTATGTAGCTTCGAATGAATGGGCAGAGCTAACTGATAGGCTACTTTTCCCACACACTTGAGAACTGTATAAGGTCCATAAAATTTGGGTGCTATATTCTGACAATGCTCGACCTTGAGAGAAGTTTTCTTGTAAGTTTGCAGTCACAGAAACACCTGATCCACTTCTTCAAATTGACGTTTAGAGTAACCTTGATCTTCTTGTTGCTTCATGTGATTCTGTTCCATGACCAATTTCTCTTTGAGGGTACATGTAATAGCCACTAGAACTATAAGTGTTTGTTCAACCACCTGGACCTTTGAGGCACCCGGTAAGTATGAGAGAACTTAAGGTGTCTTATGTCCATATACCGCTTCAAAAGAAGTCATGCATGTAGTTGTATGGTAGGAAGTGTTGTACCACCATTCAGCTAGGGGTAACCATTGAGCCCATTGATTTTGATTTTCATAGGCAAAACACCTCAAATATGTTTCCAAACACTTGTTGACAACTTCCATTTGACCATTAGTCTCAGGATGATAAGCTGTGATGAGATGAAATTGGGTGCCCTGTAGCTTGAACAACTCTTGCCAAAAATTACTTGTGAAAGTTGGGTCACGATCAGTAACAATATAGTGCGGCATTCCATGAATCTTGAATACCTAGTCCATGAAAACTTGAGCCATCATGGATGCTATAAATGGGTGTTGAAGAGCACATAAATGAGCATACTTGGAAAGGTGATCAACAACTACCATTATGAATGATTTATTTCCCGCTTTGGGTAAGCCGGTAATAAAGTCCATAGAGATATCCTTCCAAATAGTAGGTGGAATCAGAAGTGGTTTTAGTGTGCCCGAAGATTTGGCTGTTTCTCCCTTGTTGCATTGACACACCCCACATTCAGTGACAAAATTACGGATGTCCTTTTTCATACCATCCCAGAAAAAATAATATTTGACCCTATCGTAGGTTTTGGTGAACTCGGAGTGCCCCGTTGTGGGTGTAGCATGAAGCTCAAAGAGTACCATGGATTTAAGCTTTGATTGTTTACTTAAATGCAAATTGCCTTTGTATCGAAGCTCATCATGGAGCCAAGAGTACCCTGCGGGAGTTGGAGCATTGGATTGTAACTGTTGGATTAGATGCAAACTTTTGGGATCTTGTAGCCATTCCTGGTGAACGGCTTGGAGCCAATCTGGTACAATGAAGGAAAGAGAAAAAAGGGATCCTTCATCTTCATATTTTCGGGAAAGTGCATCCACCACCACATTGTCTTTTCCTTTCTTGTAAATGATCTGATAATCATATCCAAAGAGCTTAGTCACCCATTTTTGTTGCTCCAGGGAGGAAATGCATTGTTCCAAAAAATACTAGAGGTTTTGATGGTATGTCTTAATTTGGAAATGTTGCCCCAATTGATAAGGGCACCACAGATCAACAACATGTAGAATAACCAACATTTCCTTTTCATAGATGGATTTTCCCAGATTCCTTTCAGATAGTTTGTTTCTAGTAAAGGCCAAAGGTCGACCCTCTTGCATAAGGACAACACCAATTCCTTTCCCAGAGGCATCACATTCCAACACAAAGGTCTTTGTGAAATCAGGAAGGGATATAACTAGAGTGGTGCACATGTCCATCTTCAAGGTTTGAAAAGCTTGAGCAACGGATGGAGTCCAAGTGAAAGAGTTATTTTTTAGGAGAGCAGCAAGAGGTGCTGCAATATTTCCATAATTCTTAACAAACTTGTGATAATACCCTGTTAAGCCCAGAAATCCACGCAAGGTTTTGAGCGTCTTTGGGTGAAGACATTCTTGCATAGCTTCAATATTTTTCGGATCCACCCTAATGCCATCCTTTCCAACTAGATGACCCAATTATTCTACTTCTGAGGCGCCAAAATCACATTTAGACTGTTTCAGGAAAAGTTGGTGTTGAGAGAGTAGATGGAGAACTCGATCCACATGAGTAAGATGGTCTATCCAGGTTTTTATATAGATGAGGATATCATCAAAGAAAACTAAGACAAAATGACGAAGAAAAGGATGGAAGACATGATTCATGAGGCTTTGGAAGGTGAAGGGGGAATTACACAAGCCAAAGGGCATGACCAAAAAATCATAGTGGCCCTCATGAGTTATAAAGGTAGTCTTGGTAATGTCTTCCTTTTTCATACGTATCTGGTGGTAGCCCGAGTGAAGATAAATTTTAGTAAAGAACTAGGCACCACTCAATTCATCCAGGAGGTCATCAATGACATGAATGGGAAATTTGTCTTCAATGGTCAGTTTGTTGAGGGAACGGAAGTTACAACACATTCGCCAAGAACCTTCTTTCTTCAGGACCATGAATATAGGAGAAGAGTAGGGGCTTGTACTATGGCAGATAATGCCTACATTAAGGAGTTCCTGGACCATTTTCTCAATTTCATTTTTTTGTGAAAAGGGGTGGTGATACAGATGGATATTGGGGGGAAGGCTTCTAGCTACAAGGGGAATGGAGTGATCATGAACACCACGGGAAGGAGAGAGTCCTTGGGGAGTGGAAAATACCATTTGATGTTTAGAAAGGAGGGCTTGGAGGTCTTGTGGCACTGGGGGTGTCTCTGTTGCTTGTATGACATGGAGTTGGGAAATAACACCAGAATGACCTTTTTTGAGCATCTTTTCCATGCGATGGGAACTAATGATCTCAGGGGAACCAGTTGTGATGCCTTGGAATTTATATTGGTGGCCCTCTTGGTTGAATTTCATGGTTAATTCCTTAAAATCCATGAGAATGGGACCCAAAGTCCTTAGCTAGTCTGCACCCAACACAATGTCACAACCGCCCATGTCGATAGCAAACATATGGGATTTTAGGTGGTAGTCACCGATTTGGAGACACACATATTCACAACGCCCTCCACATTTCATGGAACCACCATTGGAAATCATGATTTGGAAATTTTTCACGGCATGGATGTAGCAATGAGTTTCTTGGGCAATGTGGTGATGAATAAAATTATGGGTGCTTCCACTATCAATCAGAATGATGACCTTTTGCTGCTTGATGTAAGCGATTAACTTGAGGGTTTGGGGAGTGGAGAAGCCAATGAAAGAATTGAGGGAAATGATCAGTTCTACTTTGGGAGGGTCTGAGGGAGGGGTTATGTCAGTGGTTTCAGGTGACTTAGACACAAAGGGAGTTTCAACATCCTCCTCTGAAATATCCTTAGAGATGGCCATAAAAATATTTTGTTCCTTACACTTGTATCTCGGGAAATATTTGTCATCACAATTATAACAAAGGCCTTTGAGTTGGCGTTCATCAATTTCATCCCTGGTCAATTTTTGGATCTTTAGTGGGGTAGAGGGAGTAGTGGGATTTACAGGTTTAGGGAGAGGTATAAAGGAGGGTTTTTGGTTTTGAGAAGATACAACCTGTTGTGTTTCTTTAGCGCTTTTAGTAGCCTCCACCCAACTCAAAGGTTGATCCATGAGGACATGGGACCGAATCTCATCCTTGAGGCCACTTATAAAACACTCTCGAAAAAAGGCATCAGTCATGCCCTTTGTTAGAAAAGTCAGGCACTCAAAGGAAGCTACAAAGTCTTCCACTATTCCTGATTGTTTCAAATTTGTCAAATGGCCCAAATGGTTGGTGTCAATGTCAAAGTGTTCATAAATCTCAACCACAAAGTGTGTCCAAGCAATATACCCTTGACGAGAAGCGTTTCTCCATTGCCATCATTGCCAACGTTCTTGATCTAGATGGAGAACACCATACCGGAGTTTGTCCAAGTCATCTGTAATGCCGTATAAAGAAAAATAATGTTCCATTTGGGTTACCCAACCAGTGGCGTCCGAGCCATCAAATTTGGTCACATCCACCCATGGAAGTCATAGGTCATGTTGAAAGTGATGGTGTTGAAAGTTATGGGAATGAGAGGAATGTTCACCGTTAATATGTGGGGGTGAGTCAGAGGAAGGGTTATCTGTAGGGATATTCAGTTTGGTGCAGAGTGATGAAAAGACAGATTCAATCTGGTTGGTAAGTTGTTGTTTGACTTCCTCCATTGAGGACTGCATGGTTGTATTGATGGTTGTATTGATGGTTGCAACATTGGCGCTGAGTTGTTTCACTTCTTGTTGGGTCTCGGTGAGACTAGATTGCAAGGTATTGAAGTGAGCTTCCAATTCTTGGCTATGGGTATGGGCCACAATGACGAGGGAACTAAAAAGGGGTGAGTGGGGTCAAAACATTTTTCCGAAAAAAGATATGTATGAAGGTGATAAGGGAGAAGAGGTGAATCCAATGGAATAGGTCTCAAATAATGGTGATTTAAAAAAAAAAAAATTTACACTTGCGGAGTTATACTCTGGTCTGAAGAATACTGTAGAGATGAAATCCTCAAATGATTAACCAAGAAGAAAAGTTTAGTGATTTGGCAACTCAAACACAATTGCGTGGAAATAGATCTTGTCTGTTTTAATTTGTTTATGTTTCTGTCCCCCAAGGGTTAGGTATTCAAGGGTTCTATAGACAAGGGTTTTCCCTGTGCTATAGCTCTCTGATATACATGTGAGGTGCAATAGTAGTACTCGACCCAATATCTCAGGGCACTAACTAAGGAGGATAGACCGTACCCTTAGTCGTACTACCCGACTACCCAGGTACTAGAGAGTATCTTCCCAAGTGTTGTTCTCGGTGGAACTATAGAAGTCAGGCGACAAATCAGTTTATCTAAAGAGGGCTTCAGGAAATCTAGGTAGATCTGTACATAGGTGTTGTCTGATGCGCTACTACTCGAAGGGGTACCAACAACGGTTACAATGGTAGCCAATAGATGTGCGCTTAAGAACCAATTGTATTTCCTACGTGTATGAATCCCTCAACCAGGGGTTTATGTGTGTAATGATAGATATATGTGGCTTAAAGACGTCAGAATACGTCTCTACCCTGAAAAAAAAATTACCCACAATTTCTGCCAAGGAAAGTGCTTTGATACCACTTGTAATATACCAGATATAAAAGGTATGCAGAACATAAATAAAATGATAGAAATGGCAGAATAATAGTAATATAACCAACATAATCTCCACAATAACACATAAATGATATGAGAACAACAACATAAATAACACTTTGATTTAGTAAGCAATGTTCACTGGCCTCTTCGAGGGGGCAACCTCCAGTCGATCAATGCTCTATTACAATAATATCCAAGCTATGGTTCTCATACCCTCGACTCCTATTTATACTAAATATGTCTATCAAAAGAAACATCTAGAGGAAGATCCTTCTAGAAGTGGAAGCTTCTATTAGGTTTTCTTACATCCACCTTATTTTATTTTATTGAAAGGCCTTATGAATATTGACCTTTATTACATCTCAATATATTGTTCTACCTATGTGTGGGTTAGGACCCTAACAGTTGGTGTAGCATGAAGCTCAGAAAGTACCGTGGATTTAATCTTTGATTGTTTACTTAAATACAAATGACCTTTGTATCGAAGCTCATCATGGAGCCAAGAGTACCCTGGGGGAGCTGGAGCACTAGACTGTAATTGTTGGATCAACTGCGGACTTTTGGGATCTTGTAGCCATTCCTAGCAAACATCTTAGAGCCAATTTGGTACAATGAAGGAAAGAGAAAAAAGCCATCCTTCATCTTCATCTTTACGGGAAAGTGCATCCGAAACCACATTTTCTTTGCCTTTCTTGTAAATGATCTCATAATCATAGCCAAATAGCTTAGTTACCCATTTTTGTTACTCCGGGGAGGAAATGCATTGTTCCAAAAAATACTTGAGGCTTTGATGGTCTGTCTTAATTTGGAAGCATTACCCCAATAGATAAGGGCGCCATAAATCAACAGCATGAAGAATAGCCAACATTTCCTTTTCATAGATAGATTTGCCCAGATTTATTTCATATAGTTGCTTGCAGGTAAACGCCAAAGGCCAACCCTCTTGCGAAAGGACAACACGAATTCCTTTCCCTGAAGCATCAAATTCCAAGACAAAGGTCTTTGTGAAATCCAGAAGAGCCAGGACTGGAGTGGTGCACATGGCCATCTTCAGGGTTTGAAAAGCTTGAGCAACAGTTGGAGTCCAAGTGAAAGAGTTCTTTTTTAGGAGAGCAGTGAGAGGTGTTGCAATCTTTCCATAATTCTTAACAAACTTGTGATAATAACCTGTTAAGCCCAGAAATCCATGCAAGATTTTGAGAGTCTTTGGGTGAGGCCAGTCTTGCATAGCTTCAATATTTTTAGGATCCACCCTGACGCCGTCTTTGCCAACGAGATGACCCAAGTAATCTACTTATGAGGTGCCAAAAGAACATTTAGACTGTTTTAGGAAAAGTTGGTGCTGAGAGAGTAGATGGAGAAATCGATCCACATGAGCACGATGTTTTTTCTAGGTTTTTCTATAGATGAGGATATCATCAAAGAAAATTAAGACAAAATGATAGAGAAAATGATGGAAGGCATGATTCATGAGGCTTTGGAAGGTGGAGGGGGCATTACACAAGACAAAGGGCATGACCAAAAACTCATAGTGGCCTTCATGAGTTCTAAAGGAAGTCTTGGGATTGTATGCCTCTTTCTACATATATGGTGGTAGCTCGAACAAAGATCAAGTTTAGTAAAGAATTGGGTGCCACTCAGTTCATCCATGAGGTCACCAATGACAGGAATGAGAAATTTGTCTTTAATGGTAAGTTTGTTGAGGGAATGAAAGTTAGGACACATTCACCAAGAACCTTCTTTCTTTAGGACCATGACCACAGGAGAAGAGTAGGGGTTTGTACTAGGGAGGATAATGCCTACATTAAGGAGTTCCTGGACCATTTTCTCAATTTCATTTTTTTGGGAAAAGGGGTGATGATACAGATGGATATTGGGAGGAAGGATTTCAAGTACAAGGGGAATGGAATGATCATGAACACCATGTGAAGGAGGGAGCCCCTGGGGAGTGGAAAAGACCATTTGATGTTTATAAAGGATGTCTTGGAGGTCTTGCAACACTAAGGGTGTTTCTTTTGCTTGTATGGCATGGAGTTGAGCAATAACACCAGAATGACCCTTTTTGAGCATCTTTTCCATGTGATTGGAACAAATGATCTCAGGCAAACTGGAAGTGATGCATTGGAACTTATATTGGTGGCCCTCCTAGTCAAATTGCATGGTTAATTCCTTAAAATCCATGAGAATGGGACCCAAAGTCCTTAGCCAATCTACATCCAACACAATGTCACAACCACCCATGTCGATAGAAAACATATGAGATTTCACATGGTAGTCACTAGTTTGGAGATGCACATTTTCACTATGCCCTCCACATTTCATGGAGCCACCATTAGAAATCATTATTTGGAAATTATTGATGGCATGGATGTAGCAATGAGTTTCTTGGGAAATGTGGCGATGAATAAAATTATGGGTGCTTCCACTATCAACTAGAATGATGAACTTCCAATGTTTGATATAACCGATTAGCTTGAGGGTTTGGGGAGCAGAGAAGCCAGTGAGGGAATTGAGGGAAATGACCATTTCTACTTTGGGAGGGTCTGAGGGAGGGACTATGTCAGGGGTTTCAGGTGACTCAGACACAAGGGGAGTTTCAATATCCTCTTCTAAAATATCCTTGGAGATGTCCATAAACAACTTTTGTTCCTTACACTTGTGGCTAGGGAAATATTTGTCATCACAATTATAACAAATGCCTTTGAGTTGGCATTCAACCATTTCATCCCTGGTCAATTTTTGGATCTTTAGTGGATCAGAGGGAGTAGTGGGATTTATTGGTTTAGGGTGAGGGATAAAGGAGGGTTTCTGATTTTGAGAAGATACAACTTGTTGTGCTTCTTTAGCACTTTTAGTAGAATCCACCAAACTTTGAGGCTGAGCCATGAGGACATGGGCCTGAATCTCATCCTTGAGGCCACTGATAAAACATTCTTGGAAAAAGGCATCAGACATGTCCTCTGTCTGAAAAGCCAGATGCTCAAAGACAACTATAAATTCTTCCACTTTCTTGATTGTTTCAACTTTGTCAAATGGCCCAAATGGTTGGTGTCATTGTCAAAGCATTCATACAACTCTACTCCAAAGTGTATCCAAGCAATATACCCTTGATCAGAAGTTTTTCTCCATTTCCACCATTGCCAACGTTCTTGATCTAGATGGAGAACACCATACCAGAGTTTGGACAATTAATCTGTAATGCCATATAAAGAGAAATAATGTTCCATTTGGGTTACCCAACTAGTGGGGTCTGAGCCATCAAATTTGGTCACATCTACCCATGAAAGGTGCAGGTCATGTTTAAAGTGATGGTTCTGAAAGTTATGGGAATGAGAGGAATTTTCACCTTCAGTATGTGGAGGTGAGGAAGAGGAAGGGTTATCTGTAGGGATATGTAGTTTGGTGCAGAGTGCGGAAAAGACAGATTCAAGCTGGGTGGTGAGGTCTTGTTTGATTTCCTCCATTGAGGAATGCATGGTTGTATTGATGGTAGCAACGTTGGCACTGATTTGTGTCACTTCTTGTTGGGTATCGATGAGACCATATTGCAAGGTGTTGAAGCGAGCTTCCAAGTATTGTCTATGGGTATGGGCCATGAGGATGGGGAACTGGAAAGGGGTGGGCAGGGTCAGAAATTTTTGTTGAAAAATGATATGAATGAATGTGATAAGGGGGAAGAGATGAATCCAATGGAATAGGTCTCAAATAATGGTGAGAAAATTTCCAGACTTGTTTTTTTTACACCTGCGAAGTTATACTCTGATCTAAAGAATACTGCAGAGAGGAAATGCCCAAATTCTTAACTAGAAAAAAATGTGTATTTACTTAGCAACCCGAACATAGTTGCACGACAATATATCTTGCCTGTTTTAATTTATTTATGTTTTTGTCCCCAAGGGTTAGGTATTCAAGGGTTCTACAGACAAGGGCACTAACTAAGGAGGATAGATCGTATCCTTAGCCGTACTACCCGACTGCCCAGGTACTAGAGGGTATCTTCTCGAGTGTTGTTCTCGATGACACTATAGTAGTCAAGCAGCCGATTGATTTATCTAAATAGGACTTCAAGTAATCTAGGTCGATCCGTACATAGGTGTTTTCTGATGCGCTACCACTCGAAGGGGTACCAATAGGGGTTGCAAGGGTGGCCAACAGATGTGCGCTTAAGTACCACTTGTATTTCCTGCATGTATGAATCCCTCAACCATGGTTTTATGCATGTAATGATAGATATTTGTGGCTTAAAGACACCAGAATACATCTCTGCCCTGAAAAAAAAATTAGCCCACACTTTCTGTCGAGGAAAGTGCTCTGATACCACTTGTAATATACCAGATATAAAAAATATGCAGAACAAAAATAAAATGCTAGAAATGGTAGAATAACAACAATATAACCAGAACATTCACCACAATAGCACTGAAATGATATAAGAATAAAAATAGAAATAACACTTTGAATATGAAAGCAATGTTCACGGGCCTCTTCGAGGGGGAAACCTCCAGTTGAGAAGAGCTCTATTTCAATAATATCCAAGCTAGGGTTCTCATACCCTCGACTCCTATTTATACTAAATATGTCTATCAAAAGAAGCATCTAGAGGAAGATCCTTCTATAAGAGGAAGTTTCTATTAGGTCTTCTTACATCCAACTTATTCTATTTTATTGGAAGTCCTTATTAATATTGACCTTTATTACATCCAAATATATTGTTCTACCTATGTGCGGGTTAGGACCCTAACACCTACTTAGCTTCTTTCTTCTCTTCTATCTCTAGCAAAGAATCATTCAGGCCTGCTATGATGAAGTTGAAATCATCAGAGGTGAGGACGGTCTGTATCTTAGACACGATGGGTTTCGATTTCTTCTGGGATGAAAGATTCAAGGGGGAAACCTTCCTTTTCTTCGAGGGGTCCTCCTCGTCTTTGGGTAGTGTTACTTCGCCTTTCCTCTATTCAACTTCTATGCCATCTATCTCTTCACCATAACCTCCTTTCTCTGGTGATATGGAAGTAGTCTTCATGGATTCACTTCTTAAATCTTTTACTTATTCAGTCTTCTTTGTTTTTCTAGGTCTGGGTGTATCCTGTGCAGTTTATGGGATGTCGATGTCAGATATCTTTGCAGGGTCTACTAGAATAATGAGGTCAATGAACCATTCCTTAGTATTCTCCTCTAAGTCCTCCTCCATCAAATTATAGTAGGATTGAATCTGTTTCTTATGTTCATCATCTCGCACTGTGATATAAATGAAATGTCGATCAGCACTAAACTTCATCAAAGGCTTGAATCGGTGTAAAGTGTTCGAAGTCATGCAAGGCTTGGACTATATGGATATATTCAAATGATTGTAGTATGTATGGAACATGAAATTTGACTGCCATTTCTTATTCATGTCACTTGAATACCACAGTGTACTGAAATTCGTGACCAGTGGTTCAAATGGCTCGATGTCTGGGAAGGTTGCACCTTACGGAATTTCCCAAGCGATGAATGCAATAAGGATCAAAACCCAACTAATGTGGAATTCATAACCTTAATATTGCACTTCTTTATAGTCGAGCTCCAACTGGTTCACCAGGCACTTTGTCCAATTCATTTGTAGGCCCTTCGTACACTTCCCTGCGAGGTCGACTACAAAGCCGATGACTTGGGTCGGTCGGTTATTTTGTACTAAATTCCCTGTAATCAACTGATAGGTGAGGCACACTGCACCATTATTAATAGAGGATACCTTGTAGCCTCGCATTCCCTTCTCTAAATCGCCATAAGTATCCTTGATCCTTTGTGCGAGAGTGCGGTCCATGGATTTTCTAGGATAGAAATCCTATGGGTTGGGTCCTTGCATACTTAAATCTGTGATCTGATTGATCAATGTCGGGTCAAATGTTATATGAAGGTTTAGCCACAAATAACTACCATGGTAACAAGAAAAAAATATCTTGACATATGCATTCACCTCTTGGTGTCTTCCAAAGTGGGGAATTTTCATGAGGTTGAGCAGGGTGGATTGCGCGAGGTTATGGGTCCATGCTTGGGGGATTACCTTTGAATTTTTTCCTTTTGTTTTGTTCATATACTTATGTTGGGTGAGCATGTTATAGACTTTACGATCTTTGAGGTTGAAGTCGCTAAAATTCAACACTGCAATATTATTTTGGTCTGCTTGAACTGCACGGACCCCCTTCGGGAGGTACGTAGTGACCAAGGCATACTCAAAATCTCTAGGTACACTATCTCAATTTACTGCGCCTCTTAGAGGTGGTACACAGGTGGGTAATATGCTTGGGATCAATTTAGCATTTGCAAGATCATCTCTGTGCTTGGTTCACTTTTTATCTGATGGCCGGGATGGTCCATCTTCGCGAGCAGTCGACAGAGACGCTTGCACTGTTATGGTGGATGAAGCTTGGACCCCTACAAATAATCCTCTCTCTGACATGAATCTTTTAGTCATCAGGTCAAGGAGTAATTATGTTATAGATTCTTCGGCTACATTGAGCTAGAAGGACATACGCACTCGGGATTAATGATATTGGGTTCACGATTAACTTAGACACTTCAATGAAAAAGATGGAAAGAGTGCGATGATCACTATGAAAAATTCACTTAGTCTGTGGGCTCAAACTCTTGGTTAGCAAAAGTGTTCTTGGTGCAGGGTGTAACGAGATAAAGATGTAACTTGGTAACGGGTCACTTGCAATGGGTATGAAGTATTCATTAACTCTGTTCTATCTATTATGGCATGGTCCAATGGTCTAGTGGTGAACCATAAATTCCTTTATACCCATTCAAAGCATCGATTGAATGGTTATAATGTCCCTAAATACTATATTGCTTTTCCACGACGAAGTGCCATGTGTCATTATTCTGATATCCCAATGAAGCTCCAATTTTGCAAATTTTCCTTCCATGAGTTTCCCTTTGGATCCTTCTACAACTTTTTGATATTTTATTTCTTCTTACTTAGTTTCCTAGCATTATTTCCAATGAGCTTCGTCTCAGTATTCATTCTCCCATTCTGATTCTTATCTTCTTTTGATAGAGTTACTTCATGCTATTGAGATTCTTTCTTAGGATATAAGGGTAATACTTCTTCTTTTTCTGGGGTAGGTACTTCAGTCTTCTGTGGGTCTTCCATTGTTCTTTCAGCTTCGATATCTAAGTTTCTGGTGTTAAATAGCTTTGATCTATTCTCTTTTTCTTCAATCAAGTGTGCGATCCTTCTAGTCATGAAATATTTTAACTCTTGTTTCTTCTGATCCAAAACTTCTTATTCTTCCTTTCATGTGGCTTGATCTCTATCAATCCAAGGTTTTCCTAGTAATATGGTAAATGGGACGATGTCCTCAGTAAATATAATAATCTCAAAATATTCTTCTGTCGAAGTTCCGTTGGCATTCATAGGTATCTGAAGGAGCCTCCCACATAAGTTTACCAGTTTTCCTCTAAATAACCCTATTCATCCCAATGAAGGAATCATAGCAGGCTTCCCTAAAAATTCTCAAGTTATTTATGTCATGATAACCAATTGTATTTCTTCATCTAGAACACAGTCAATGTCGAAGTCTCCTATTCTTGCTTCAATGCATCCTTTTTCTTTGAAGATCTTTGATAATCTAACATGTCGGTGGTCATTCAAGGTTTTTTTTATTTGTAGCAATACTTTCTCTGGTTCTCTCTAGGGTTCTACTATTTCTGGATCTTCCTTAGGGTTTTCTTGATTTATATCCATTCCTTCCATCTTAGCACATCATTCTAGGGCAATCCAACACTTCATGGTCCATAGCTTTGCAACAAAGAAAACTAGGTCTTTTACCAGGGAATTACTTAGCAAGATGTCTCAGTCTTCTGAAACTGTAATAGAGGGTTAATCCTCTATTTATTTTAAATGATCCCCAACCTTTCATGTACTGTGCACTAGGATTAGGGTAGATAACCTACAAAAAATTCTTTCTAGGATCCTGCATCCATTTGTTAGTCAAAACATTTTTTCTATGCATAGGTATAACATATATTTCACTATTCTTATCAGATCTACTCATATCAAACCTTGTTTCATCTATCAGTGCCCTAGTTTTCAATATAGGACAAAATCTATCAAAAAAACCTAGATCCATACTTTAGAAACAAAAATTTCCACTTATCTTACTTTTTCAGAGCACAAAGCTTCCAGATCTAGAACTTTTCAATATTCTTACATTTATCAGAGCATAGAGCTTACAGATCTTACCTCTTTTATTCATATATGACCTCTTTTATTGGCATAGATCTCCTCAGGTCAAGTAGAATGTTGCATGGTAGGGAAAAAAATCTATGCATAGAGCTTTCACAATATCAGGTTGAATCTTTGCATAAAGCTTATTCTTTCTCAGTTCCCAGCAATCTGAGTTTCATGTCTAATACTACACACTTTAGCAGTAGATCTATGCATAGAGATTCTCTTTTCTTTACTTTAGTTCCTAGAAATCATAGTTTCAGGTCTCAACAACGGAACCATTTGTTGTCACAGGGGAAGACCAAGGGTTCAATGCTACAACAATGCACCAACAAAACCCTAACTACTGGCCCTTTTGGCAACACTTGCGAAGAAGATGAAGTCTCACCCAAGCTAGAGGCAGGGGTGGTTGCAGGAATCAAGTGTCTGCAACCTTAGCTGGGACATAGATCTGTGATTGTAATACTTAACAAAGAACTTAGCACCAACAGTTCATCAATATTCAACCAATATCTACTACGCAAATAGAAAAAATCATCGCATCATTCACTCAGATTTGATGTATTTAAGCACTTAGCATAAGTAAATGGATCAGATCTAGTAGATTCAAGCACTAAGCACATTCACCCATGTTAGATCTATCATTCAGATTCATCATAATCACAAATCATAAGTAGTTCTGTCTATCTATCTATATTAAATCACTTAGCAATCAAAATCATAGACACATCACAACATCGCACAGAGCATAATAACATAGTATTTACATGGTTCACCCCAACCCTAGGTCTATGTTCACCAACTCTTCTTCTTTATTATCTTCTTAAATAAGTTACATGCATAGAGCCTCAAAACCCTACTCCGCATAGGAAAGAATATTTGCACAACTCGCTAGATCCTTCTTCCTTGTGTTACAACACAAAGCACTTCACATCCTGTTACAATACCTTGTACCTAGCTTTGCAAGTCTCTCACAATATGCACAGAGCATATACAAACCATACTTGCACTTAGCACTTATCTTGTCATCTTTAAATCACATAGATCCTCTCTCTATATTTCCTAGACATCTATATATAAATTACAAAATAGGCCTAAGCATGGGTAAACCCATGGGCCGACATCCCATGCCCGTTACATAATCCCAAAAACCCAAAAAGGACCCAAAAATGGGTTGAGATCCCATGATCTCCGCTTCTTCTTGCACTCCTCCTTATACAAGTTGTTGAAGTCCCAAAATAGGTCAAAATTGACCAAATCCCTCAAAACTTGGTCAAGGGCCAACAATCCCGTTCTTGGTTTCGAAACCTGGTTGGTAAGAATGAGCTTTCGCAAGTTCATGACCAATTTCAGACACCAAATTGGTTATAGTTCTTAGGGGTTTACAAAGTGTTTGTAAAAAGTTTTAAATCATGGATTCATCGATGCCATGCTATAATAGACTCATATACCTTTCCAACATCTCCTCATTTTCCTCATTCCGACCTCGTATAGCTCGATTAGAGCTGTCACAGGTTGATCAATTATTTTCGGCAGAGGGGGACAACCATCTCACATGGTAGGGTTTCATGATAGCTAAAATAGCCAATAATTTCACCAACACACAAATATATGTCCACCTCATCAAATTACTCATTGAAAACTTTCCAATGGTACCTCATTTGCCTCGATTGGATATCGTATGGCGATTTGGTACCTTTTGAAATATTGGGTGTCATGTGGGCCCACCAACAAGTCATGGGTTTTTGGGTCGGCAACTGTTTCAGGCTGAAATTGAGGGTTGAGGTGGCATTATTTTATATTGGTGATGGAATATTCTCAATGGGCTCATTGAGACCTTTCCAACGACATGCCCTACATCCAATTCTGACTTTGTCTCACTTGGCAACTTTTTGGGGCTAAGTCAACAGTAGAAAGGTCAAAGTTAGAGTCAAAGTCAAACTTTGACTAGCACATTTTTCAAGGAATATTAAAAAATAATTGGAAAATTTTCCAGAATTTATGGAAAATGGAGGAGAAGACACACAACCTCGTCATGCAATTTTTTGGAATTTTTTTTTTTTTTTAAATTGGAAAATACAAAACCCCCCCTCTCCCCACTCTTAAGCCATTTTGGCATTTTGGCCAAGGGGAGGGGGAGATCTGCAATAGGATTCCATGGCAAAAGAAGGATTTCTCCTGGCAGAAGATGCATCTCTGCATTGGGCAACCAACTAACACCATGCAACATTCTTCAGACATTGATCCAGGTAAACCCCTGTTTAGTCCCATTTCAATGGAAAAAATCTTGTTGGGTGTGGTGAAATGTGTGCATAAAAGAGTGTTATTTATGCCTTCAGAATGTTTGTCTCAGTACTGGTTCATATTTCATGTCATTTTTGCTAGTTCATGTTTTATTTTTGTTGAAATTAATTAATTTTTTGTGTGAAAAAGATGCAAAGGGGAGGGGATTCGAACCCCTCTTGGGAACTAGGCCCAAGCCTCCATGGCCCCTTTAGATATTTAAAATATCTGAGTTGGGATGAAATTGTAGGCCTATGCGTGGCCATGTGCAGGCCATGGGATTTGTGTTACACATCAAAATTACTCACTTCAATAATGACCTATTGTCATCATTACAAGTGTCGCATTTTGTCAGCAAGTGTCACAAACATCATACTTGTTGGAAGATTGGTTGTTGTCATTGATGTCAACCCTAGTCATGGGTTTTGGACCACAAGATTGATGAAGTTATTTGGACATGAAGGAAAATGAACATGTAGATACAACACCCATGTATGGATAGTATACATCATGCTCTTTCCGGTGGTATGTGGCACATCACGTGGATCCTCATGGTTGAGGAGAAATGAATTTTTGAAGATGACAAAGTGAATTGTACATGTAGGCCCTGAAGACAATTAAAGAAAAGAATTACAAAATAAGAAAGTGTCAGGTCAGCCCTAATGTTAAAAGGAAGTGACATAAATGGTATAAATAAACATCATTATACATTCATTTGATACAAGTCGAATTTCATAGAGAAGAAGAAGTAAAAGAAGGCCAGATTTCAAGGGAGGATGAAGTCTTTTGGTGATGTGTTCTAAGGTATGTTATTTTCAGGTCATCTCACCATTTTTGCTATAACTTTTTTTCTAGAATGATTCAGATGGTGAAATCGCTATGGTAGTGATAATATATATCAAGGTACCTCTGGTAAAAATTTCAGCTCTTGATTCGCTACAATTATGGAGATATACTCTGTGGAATATAGGGTTTGTGACCAGTCCTGAAACTAGTCAAAAAATAGGTGTTCCGGGTAAAAAAGTCATAACTTTTTAATACAGACTCCAAATGTAGTCGGACCACTTCCATTGGAAAGAGTATGGACTGTAGTTTCTTTTGTGCGAGTTTCAGAATTAGATGTTAAATATTGAGCGCGGGGCATGCTGTACAAGTCGGGTCTTCTGAACAGACCAGAATTGAATAAAGTTTTATTATCTCTCATATATTCTTGGGTGGAAGGAAGGGGAAAGGATAGAGAGTTCATATATCTCTTGATATTGGAGGATTGTATCTT